>BRDA01006511.1:0-18875 GCA_036984385.1 Crenuchus spilurus
CGTTAAATCCCGCAAGTTACGTTACTTCGGTCATGTGATGAGGCAGCACATGAGAGCATTGAAGGAAGTGTTATGACTGGACTTGTGGTGGGAGTTCGAAGACGTGGAAGACCAAGAATAACCTGGATGGATAACATCAAGACATGGACTGGATTATCAGGTGCTAGCCTGCTACAAGCGACCACAGATGGCATTGGAGAGAAGTGACTCGACTGTGCAGCCTACCATCGTGAAGCGATGACGGCGTATGACATGACATGACTGTGCTGCCACTCCATGTTTTCAAGCTGACCATCTTGTTCTTTTAATCAGAGGTAGTTCTGGTAGAGCTTGGACTTGTGTTTTGGGTCATTAACTTGCTGTAGATGTTTTGGCTGATAATGTGTATATTGTATATCATGACATAACAAAAAAGATCAAATTGCAAGAAAACAAAAAAATGTTTTAAATAGTGGCTATCAGAGCAAAAATCAATGGCATGAAAAACATTATTTTTGATGTGGCATCCATGTTTTCAACAAAACAGGAATAAACAAATTCAGATGCTAACATGCCTAAATATATTCTTGAAGATGGAAACTCTGGAAGGCACAATCAGAATTATCTGCTCGCAAAAGTAATGTGAATGAGTTTGCTCAAATATTGGTTAGGAAAAGTTTCTCACCCCAAAATATGTAAACCTAATCCCATAAAACACCGTATTGATTTTTAAGTAATAGTTTACATGCAAACAATGGAGACAAACAGTGGTTCATTTTGTTTTGTTTTATTTTATTTTCAGCCATTAAACTCCAAGTAAACAAGCAGTGTGAGTGCACTGCTAATGTTAGCATTAGCAAACATTGTAGTTTACCTAACAAGAGTTTTATTCCTGTATCATGATACCTATCATATCACCAGGTTCATGCCAATACATAGCCATATAGGAATACAGGATTTCAATCTGACTAACTGGGGACACACTCGACTACCACGTGGTAAAATGTTTATTAATTTAGCAGCACAAAACAATCAGGTCTTAATAACAAAGTGCTGAAACACTTCTGTTACAACAAATGTGTAACTTTCTCTGTTTTCATTTGTAACAATACAAGATACTTTCTCAGGTGGATATTTGAAAACCAGTTGTTCAGTAGATCTGCTCAAATAGTAAAAGCCTTTCAGGTGAGGTTGTGCATAGAGAGGGAGGAGTAACACCTGGCCACCACTCTTCTCTGCTTTCTCTTTCCCATTTCTCCATCTTCTCTTCATTCTCTCCCCCTTTCATCTCCAGGCAGAAGCCCCTGCTCTCTTCTCTCATCCTCCTCATTCCCACTCTTAAGAGTCTCTCTCTATCAAAGCATGCCATCTCCGACCCTGCTGACATCCAGCCAGAGACAATGAAGTATTTTTCTTTCCACCATATGCGCACAATCAAAAACTACTCCAGCAAAGAATGGACAAAGTGGAAACCAGTGAGCACTCAGTCTGTGAAAGCACAGCTCAGAGCTCATCAACCAACAGCTGCACTATTTAGGATTTTGCATTTTAAATTTTTGTTCATTGTTTGTGTTTGCCCATGTACTGTGTATGACCTTATCAGTCTAAGCACCAACATTTCCTAAGAGTGCTTTCACACATACAGTAAATTGTTTGGTCCGGACTTTCAGACTTCAGTTTGGTCCGAACCAAAAAAAGCAGATGTGAAAGGGGCCGTGAACCACGGTCCGGACCAAAGGAGCAAAATTTTTTCCAACCAAAAGAGGTGATCTCGGTCTGAATCTACTGAACCATGGTCCGGTTCGTGTGCAGTGTGAACACACTTTTCTTGAAGGTTCGGAGTTTTGGACCAAATACAGGAAGTTGACGTAGGCGTTCACAACATTCAACAATAACAAAATAACCAGAACAGCAGCAAAAATGAGCCGTGGTAGCACATGGAGAGAGGAGGAGTCGACATGTTTAATATAATATTGGTCTGATGAACATATGAAACATCAGTGTGAAAAATGCACAAAAATACTGAAACGTGCAGCTTATTTTCTGAGAGGAGGACAGAGCAACATAAACTAAACTAAAGAAACTGCAACAACAGAATACAGAAGTATATAAAAGCGTCAGACACACGTCCTTCTACAAACCAATCAGTGTTGAGTGTAGGATCACGTACACGTAAGTGATGACAGCACGTGGGCGTGTCATAATAAAAGTCTTTGGTGCGCTCGCAAAAATGCAGTGTGAAAACAAACCTAACCGGGCCAAATATATACAAAGTAACAAACACACAAACCTTGGTTAGGACTATGGTCCAGACTTTCAGGTGTGAAACCACCATAAAAATACACCATCATCATCAACAATTCTAAAAACAGACAGTTTAAGTTAAACATATGAAATAAGTATTTTATCAGCACTATTTTTAACATTTTTAGAAGTGTACAATCAAAAATCACCAAAATATTTTCCACTGCCAGGAAATGACTAGAACCCAATAGTCACCTAAGTGGAATAGTTATTTCTGTCAAAAAAGCATCACTAAAAGTGCCTCAAACTGCATCCAGGTCTTAATTAAGTTCTCACAGATGAGTTAATGTGATTACGGGCAGAAAAAGTCTTGCTGAGAACTTTTATATAAATCCTCACTGATACAACCAGCAACTTCAGACAACAGCAAACTGTTAGAAAAGTGATCCTCTGTGTTCATTACAGTCATGGTCACTAAAAGTGACTCTAGATCAGGACTTCCTATTTTGAGTTGGCTGCCTAACATTACGGTACACAAAACCTAAAACGTGTTATCTAGTATGTTAGACCTTAACTAAGATTTGGACGTGGTTCTGGCAGATTGAGAGAAGTTACGGCTCTGTATTCTGATGAAAAATTACTGGGCTATTTAGGTGATTGAGTTCTAGTATTTATTAGCGGCATTAGCTCAAGTTCTAAACTAAAGAAGCAAAATTTGGACACCAAACATGTATTTATTGATCAACTACATCCAGGTAAGTAGAAAATCATGTATTTAAGTGAAACACCTTTAATACCAGCGAACTTTATCAGTCAACTGATATATTGGCAGGACCCTTGTGTCATGTATATATACCCTCATTCATAGGTATGTATACATAGATTTATATTCTTGTTAAATCAAATCAGAAATGCTTTGGCAGCTGTCTGGTCACACACACACATGTATGTATGAAATTAGAAATGAAGATATGGTATGAAGATGAAAAATAGTCTCCTTTTGAAAAATCTCTTTTGTACACTTATCCAATGTAATCACTCAAAGTGGCACTTGCTAAAACAATTTCCTATAAATATCCTAACAAAGTTATGATTCATTGACAAATGCAACTTAACGCTAAAGGCACAAAAAATTTTGCACTTAAAGTGAGTCTGGCTTAGGACTTTATGTCCTCGAGTTTACATTTTGCTGACTTTTATCACTCTAGCTAAAGATGCAAATGTTAGCGTTTTGAAACTCAGCAAATGCAACCTTTGCAGTCCAGAGTTGTGAAATAGTAAGATTCCATTTAAAACTCACTTAATCAGAAGGCCCTGAGTCGCTGAGCGGAGAAAGGCGCTGCCACTATGATCTCAGGATCGTGAGCTTGAATCCCGATCATGTTGCTTGCCATCGGCAGCTGAGGCCTCGAGAGAGCAGAATTGGCTGTGCTCTCTCTTCGGGTGGGCAAGACGGCACACTCTCCCTAGTACTATAAACAATGTCGACTGACTCGGGTGATCCATTAGAACTGGGGATCTGTGCTGGCTGACCGGCGACTATGTACTGCCAGCAGTTTGGAAAAAAGAGGCTTGCTGTCACTGGTATCGGAGGATGTGCCCCTCCCAAGAGAGTCAGGAACATTGCAAGTGATAGTGATAGAGTTGATAAAAGGGGCAGGTTAACTGGCCACTAAAATACATTGGGGTAAAATTATAAAAAGAAGAATAATAAGAAAAAAATAATCAGAACTACTCACTGGATAGGCAGGACCAGGGTGCTGGGTTGGACTTTGGGCCTCCTCTTTGCTGATGCTCCTATCTGATTGGCTGAGCGCTTGAGAGACTGCTGGTTGAGGAGGCTGGAGGCAAGGCCGGCATGATACTGCAACTGAAGAACCAAAGAGAACAAATTCAATATAGGTAAAGAAACAACCCTTAAAGGCCCAGATTCTACAGATTTCTTATTGTATTTGTGGTGTTTATGTGGCTTTATGTACTAAAATCAGTCTTAATTCACGTCTATTGCATAACAATCGTCTAGCATCTCTTTAACCCTTAGAATCAAACAGGTTTTTGTTGTTGTTGTTACTGTGTCTTTAAGTCTGACATATGTAAATACTTTATGTTCAAATTGGCCGTCCCATAGTGTGCTTCATTTACAAAGTTCAGGCCAAAACACTTTTGTGTGAAAGGGTCATGGCCTACATAGCAGACAGACAGGTATATATAAAGGTCATCATATAAACAGGTCATTTGAAATGGGCTGCTGTTGCAGCTTAGTTTCTATATAAGCTATATAGACTTTATTTACATTTAACAAGGCTTACATACTAAATCAAACTCATTAAAAAGCTGGAAAAAAGTTTTTTATATGACATAGGACCCTTTCATTGCGAGGAGTCTCCTGAACGGTTTCTTATAAATGTTGCAGGCAATGACTACATTATGGTTGAAGTACAAAATGACATGCACCCAAAACCACAAGGTCACCTAACATGATAAATGAAAGAAAAATACAGTAAGGTCATCAATAACACTACTTCTAATGTCAATAACATCACTCTCCCAATACACTTAACCCGTGTTATGTGGTTATGCTACATCAGTCATTCAAAGACTACTACATTTAACAGGGAGTAACAGGTAGGGATGTCTCAACTACTGATAGTCAGTACTCTTATTGACACTACTCTCCATAATCCAGTGCACACAGAAACCCATCAGAGGTTAAATGTCTTAACTTTTTGCTTTACTTAGGTTTTTGATTTATGAACTTCTATGTACTTATAATCAAGACGCTTTTGATAATTAAGATCACAACCCGTAAAAGCTGAAGTGCATCAATATGTTCTTATACCACTAATACTGTTATCTTCAAACTGGACAAAAGAATATCACATAGCTAAAACATTAGTAGCAGCCATACTGAAGTTTGAATTTGGTAAAATTTTTCCTAAAAAATTGCAAATATATGATTTTTTTTCTTTGAGCTTTACCAAAAGCAACAACCCCAACAACAGTTCACTCCTCTGGGAACAGTTGCACATATTACTCCTTCACTCCCCACTATCCTCCCATCTTGTCCGGCCCACTTCCTTACTTCCTCTCACTCTTTTCCTCATGAGCGGAACAGAAAGAGCGTGGCATCTTTGGCTTTGATGTAGCGTCCGCACACCGAAGCCTGTCGGCAGCGTTCTTCTTCAAGTGATGAAACGGTGTGAAAGATATCAGCTAGCCCAAATGCACAGGTGTAACACTCTGTCACTCTGCTGTCAGGAGCGCTGCTGATGGATGTGACGAGACTCTGGACGCCAACCATCTGTCAGACCAGCCGCCCAATCTGATATCACCTCTATATCACAGTGGAACACAACCATGTTTACCACAACCAGCCTCTGGGCGCAAACCAAGAAGACCAAGAAAATCCCACTGCCTACTCCGAGGTCTGCTCATGGAACGATTACTCAGTTAGCCATTAAAGGTGCCAGATGGAGAAAATATACAGGCTAACAGGTCACTGAAACATGGCTTTTATGCTTTAACAGGAACATAATGTGATAGTTTTGCTTATATTTGTGAACATGTCTATAGAAAAATTGGCATCAACGGTACAACCTGTATGGCTTATATGCTGTTGGTCCTCCACATGCCACCAAAACAGAGTTGACCCAACAAGTCATGGACTCTACCATTCCTTTGAAGTCTTGTGATGTGTAGATCCTATAAATCCAGTATATTTTGAAAGGGAGCTGCCACAGATCAGACTTGTTCCAGGACATCCCACAGATGCTAAACCAGAGTTTAGGATTGAGGGATTTGAAGGCTACAGTTGGTAGATACTGACTGACCAGGAGGAGCATGCCAGCCTTCCCACTTGAGTCACTCATGGCATCGTTGTGGCTCAGGTCTACATGCACGAATGTTGTTCTACAGCCTCCGACAAGTCTGCAATAATCTAGTGTTTGCTCACTGTCTACTACATCCCAGGCTTTCAAATGCACCAATGTCATCAATATTACTCACTTCATCCAAGACTTTATTATTAAGTATTAATGTTGTGGCTCAACAATGTAAATTCAACTTTGCTAAAGCAAGTGCATGGTCATGAATATGTTTCCAGGCAAGCATTGTTAAGGAATTATTGAATATCCAAATTATTTAGAACACCTAGCCTTAAATTTAAAAGCTGATATTACATTACATTGCATTTAGCGGACGCTTTTATCCAAAGCGACTTACAATAGTGGGAAAGTACAGATGCGAAAAAATAATACTAGAGTTGTACTAGTATTTACTAGTACTAGTATATTAGAATTAACATTTGGATATCGAATGCTGAGTGCATATCAGTACTCATGGGGAGTATTTGGGATCACTAGAGCAGGTGCTCTTTGAAGAGCTCGGTTTTTAGGAGTTTCTTGAACCCAGTGAGGGACTTCTCTGCTCTAGTGGTGGTAGGCAGCTTGTTCCACCATCTGGGAACTACTGAGGAGAACAGTCTAGATTGCTTTGTGTGAATGTTAGGCAAAGCAATGCGACGTTCAGTGGAGGAGCGCAGCGACCGGGCAGGGACGTAAGCTTTTAAGAGCGAGTGTAGGTAAGGGGGAGCCTGTTCTGTCATCACCTTATAGGCCATTGTGCAGGCTTTGTGTTTGATCCGGGCAGCAATCGGAAGCCAGTGTAGCTCAATGAGCAGTGGGGTGACATGTGCCCGTTTTGGATGGTTAAAAACCAGACGTGCTGCTGCATTCTGGACCATCTGTAGAGGTTTAATAGTGCAGGCTGGGAGGCCTGTTAGCACAGCGTTGCAGTAATCGAGGCGTGAGATAACCACAGCTTGTACCAAGAGTTGAGTGGCATGTTGCGTTAGGAACGGTCTGATTTGTCTGATATTATAGAGCGCAAAGCGGCAGGACCGTGCAACAGAGGACACATGATGTGTGAATGAAAGCTGGTCATCAAACATAACCCCGAGGTTCCTAACAACCTTTGACGGGAGAGAGTGAGAGAGAGTCGATCGTCAAGGTGAGGTTGTGTTGAACCGACTGTTTTGCGGGGAAGACCAGTAGTTCAGTCTTTGAGAGGTTAAGTTGTAGGTGGTGATCCTTCATCCATGAGGATATATCTGAGAGGCAGTGAGATATCCGCGCCGTGATGGCAGTCATCATCAGGCGGGAATGACAGATAAAGCTGAGTATCATCAGCAAAGCAATGGTAGAAAAAGCCATGCGAGCGGATAACTGGTCCCAGTGAGGTGGTGTAAATGGAAAAAAGAAGGGGTCCCAGTACCGAGCCTTGGGGCACTCCGGTGGACAATGAGTGCAAAGAGGACAGCTGTCCTAGCCATGACACTTTAAATATTCATATCTTTTTCCTCCAGGTCTGCTTATAACATTTGTATGTTTTAATGTTTTAAAGGTTTTAACTCATGTTTACATTCTCCAAAATCTCATGTAATCTTAAAATAAAGACGTATGATGTAAATAAGCTCTGACTGGATTGGCTACCCTGTAATATGTCTTCTTCAGAAGTTAGTCCAGCATGAAAGATATACAAATAATTAAAACACTAATTCTTATTGATAGCTGAAAAAAAACGAAAATTTAATGTGTGGATCCTTTCGAAAGAATTTAGCTTCCCAATACTGTATGTATGCCATATTACATCTACACAGCTTTTTATAAAGTGTATATAGTATATTAAACAATCAGATTCAGATTCCAACCCTTTCTAACTCAGAATGCCACCCAGGTGCTTGTCCAGTCTCTCGTCATCTTAAGACTTGACTACTGCAACTTGCACACTCCACTGCTGTGTTCACTTCACTGGCTTCCTGTAGCTGCTCACATCAGATTCAAAACCATGATGCTCGTCTACAAAGCAAAAAATTAACCAGCCCCTCCCTACCTAATGGCAATGGTTAAGTCTCGAGCTGCACCTCATGCCCTTGGAGCTTCTAGTATGGCTCAGCTTGACCTGCCATCCTTCAAGACACGTGGAAGACTTTGTCCTAGCAGCAATGTGGTGGAACAAACTCCCACTGACTGTTCAAACAGCAGAGTTCCTTGCAGTTTTCATATGCAGACTGAAGACTCATCTCTTTGTTGAACAGTTAAGCAAGCACTTATTTATATCTCCAATTGTAATGGTCCTATATTGTGTATAATAGTGTCTTTGATTCTTTCTAGGTATTAGTGATGGTTTTGTTCCAACAGTGTCTGAACTGGAGTAGTTTGGACTGCAACCTGTTTGCTCTAGCCGAGATGATTCTCTTAATGGAAACAAAGCACTTTTGTACGTCGCTTTGGATAAGAGCATCTGCCAAATGACATAAATGTAAGCATAAAACGTTATTTTAAAAAAGTGTCCATAATCAGAAGCCCTTAAAACCAATCATGGGTTGATGGGTTGAATAATAATACAGTGGGGTGGAGGGAGTAGTCCAGGGACACTTTAGCTGTCAAGTGGGCTCGTAAAAGAGGTTTTGATCAAATTCTTTATTGACACAACAAACATAGTGCGGCAATCTCTTTAGGCTCCCAAATCTTCTGTTTAGGGATTCGTCACCACGTTCCCTTACACAGACAGCACTCTCAAATTAGGACTAACATAGACCTTCAGCTCATTAATCGCTATTAAAATATTCCTCCTATTGAGCTAATTAGCTGCGTTCCGAGGCTGCAGAGCGACGTTCTGCGAGCGAGAAGCAGACGGCACAGCACTCCCCCTGTTTAATTTGGCTGACCAAAGCAGCTGTGTTAAGGGGAAATTATTTTAATTAACTGGATCCCGTTTTGGTGGCTAATGAGACTAGTTTGTAAGGCCCAGATCCTGCACAAACACACCGCTGGTACAGAAGCAGGCAGTGCTGTGCAAAATAAATGAATAATGTGCATATAAATAAACACATGAAACAAGTCAATAGAGAGAAACACTACAAGATGCTGTCAAGACTGCGCGGCTTTGAATGTCAAGTCCTGGTATGAGAGAGGTTTGCTGCACACACAGCCCAAATTTTATCTCCAGCCATGTGGTTTAGTCACTTTAACATTTGCAAGAGAAAGAAAATGATGAGACTTAATATCTCCAATAGAGCAGAGCTCCACAAACTAAATATTTCCATCAGAATTGACTGAGTCTGAAGTAAGCTGTGGAAAATGACAGGCCACAAAGAGACAGCGGGGAGCCACATCTGTCATTAGCGCATCTCTGTTGTGCTGTGTTTTGGCACATGTTCCAGACTCCTGCTATCTGCTCCATTCAATTAGAGCAGGATCTCTTTCTTCCTGTTCAGCCCATGCTCAAACCCTTTAAAACGTACGGCTTCACCCAACTGAGCCAGCTGCTAACAGCGCTAAACCTTCCATTGTCTCCTCAAACCTGTCTCAGAGTCTGCAGACTAACATCTGCTTCGACAGCAGATATAGTACATGATGCTCTCTGTCTGCGTAGAAATGAAGTCTGCAAGAGATAGATGTCTAAAGAGGCAAAAATTTATCCAAAGATCACAGTTCAAGATTCACCAAAAATGGAAGCGTTGTAGCATTTTGGGGTCTCAAGAAAAACTGACTGTTTGGAAAACATCTTGAAGATGACCTAGACTAGCAATAAGACTGTTCAACTCCTCAAAGTTCAGTAAAACAAGTACTCTGTAACACTCTAGTAACCTGAACAGGTCTCCCTTCTACACCTCTCACCTGTGAAATTTTAACTGTTTAAGCCCCCAACAATATCCGTGTTTTCTTTACACCACTTTATTTTTGCATATTTGTACTGCCGTATTAACATGCTTTAATGTTGCACATTCACTGTATTCTTTTTGCACTGATAACTCTATGCTTGTTACATAATTTATCTGCACTACATACCTCTGTTTATGTAAAACATACACGTTTCCATACACGTACAGTTTGTAATTTTTTTAAATTATACTGTACTGAATTTTTTCACTGTTTCAGTTATTATTTATTTACAATATTTTAAAATTATATTTAATATTATAAAATTTTATTTATTTACGGATTTATTTCTCACACACACACACACACACACACACACACACACACACACACACACACACACACATATATATATATAAATATATTTGTCTTTGTAATTTTTTTACTTTTTATTTTATATTTTGTATCTATTTCTAACTATGTGTACTTTCTGGATTTGCTACTGGATGCCTTGAATTTCCCCTCGGGGATCAAGAAAGAAAGAAATCTATCTATCCATCTATCTAGACACCATTGAAACTTTCATTGGATCTAGGTGTTATGGTCAGAAAAAGGTTTTATTTTACTCAAGGTGGATAAAAGTGGCTATAAAAAATGATCTAATCCTCACTGTTAAGTATGGCAGAGGATCTGCTTTGAGGCTTTTTGTACTGCAGCTTTTCTGCCAAAGGCCTTGGGAACCTTGTAGGACACATGGCATTATAAACTAAAGTCTGCTTCTGTAAAAATGCTAAAACTGACTCATGGCTCGGGGAGTTTCTACACTACTTGTTGTACGGGAGCTTGCACAGAATTTAGAGAATAAGCCTGTTAAACACTAAATAGATTAAGTAATTTTACACCAAAGTGTCCATTCCTCTGCCATGGACGAAAAATGTACAAATTAACAATAATAGCATTGATTTTGTCTATGTGAACTTTCTTTGAAAAAAAACAAAAAAAAAAACAGATTTACTGTGATTCCTCCTTTCCATCATTAATTCATGTTAGCTAGATAACACAGGCCTTTTAAATGAGTAGTTTACTACTTATACTGCCACGCTTATTTTGTAAGCTTGAGCCTATGCTAACATAACTGATGCCTTTGCTAGTTTATTTAATGCATTTGCTGTAATGGCCTAATGTATATTTGTTAGATTATATGGTTATGAGTGGCTATAACAAAACATAACTATGAGCCATCATTACTTTGTTGTCGTATGGCTAACTTTCTTTGTAATAATTACAAATGTCAATTATTTTGTGAAAAACAAACAAAAAGGCTCTGACTGAAAGCTCAAGCTTTTGGAAAAACACTGGGGCATTATGGGAAATGTAGTCTGTTTTATGTAGTCAACTACATGACTTGTAGTTCTGCACAGCAATCCAGAATAAAATAGACTTTTTACCGCTGTGATTTATGTTACGATCTAATGATGCCCCTGCTCATGACTAGAACTTGACCCAGAATATTTAACTGGCTCATGACAACAGAAACAAGCTTTTAATATGGCCATCACAGTCAAGTATCCCAGGAACCAGCTTTAAAATACAACGTAAAACATAACATAACACACGGTCATATCAGAATATGACTAGCCTGGTTTGAATGTCATTGCTGATACGTGACATTATGATCCATGATACTATGTTCTGTATCACTTGTGCATGGTGCACCACGCCAATGGAAGGCATTCATTGTATGAGAAGTCAATTCTCTACACCTTCTCTAGGGCAGCTCGACAACATCCATTAAAGTTTGCGGTTTCTGAGATGCTACCACCATTCACCTGGTACCCTATTATCAGGGGCGGATTTAACCAACACGCAAACCACGCAATTGCGTGGGGCCCTGGAGACCAGGGCTGCTGGCCAAAAGAGGTTGGCAAAAAATGACCGTTTTGGTTCTCTGCTGATTTTTCCGTCCAAAAACAGTGTTACGCAATATTAAAAAGAGACGCGTTGAGCATTAGGACCCAGCAAACATCCACTCAGTCGGAAGCCTGTTTCTCTTTAGATCGCTCACCAGCTCATCGGCTCTGTTCTTGTTAACGTGTGATTGGCGGTCACTCCGTCAGCGTCTGGACTTTCAAACCATCCATCCATCTATTATCACACCTGCTTAATCCTCATCAGGGGCGCGGTTTAGATTTGACATGTAGGCCGTGTTCACCTCCTTCTCTCTCTGTCTCTGTGGTGTCTACCAGTCTGTGATAAACCATCCATTTACGAGCCTCTAAGTGTAACTATTATCAAAATAATTCAGAATTTCTGCTTATTTTTACTCAAAAATTAGGTACAATTATGTGTAAATGAGGTCTATTGACCATACAGTCCAAACATTAGTGTAACATTGGTGTTAATGAAATGGAGTGAAGTTGATTATTGATAAGTTGAATAGTATTGTAACAGAATTGGGTGATAATTTTATATTACACGATTTTAACAGTTTATTAATATTTAATTAATGATTAATATTATTTTATTTTAATAATAATAGTAATAATAATAATAATAGTAATAATAATAATAATAATAATAATAATCATTATTATTGTTTTTTATAGTTATTATTAGTACATGATTAATATTAACTAGTAATTCCTAATAAAATATTATGAATAATAATGATTAAGTAATGTTTAAAATGTATGTATAATAATATTTATTAATAATCAATAATAATAATTTAATTTATGTTTAAGCCTGTACCGCATCATAACCATAAAAAAAAGAATCTGTTTGATCAGTGCCCCCATTGCTTGGGGCCCCAGAACTTCTAAATCCGCCCCTGCCTATTATCATGCCCTTTTGTACCTCAGTCAAATCTCATCCAATACACATGAAAAAGATTTTGCACTCTTCTACAACTGACTGGTGTGCTCACTAATTTATACATCACCATCTGTGACTTCCTGAGTTCATTTCAAACCAGGGGGAGTTGTAATATTCTGATATGACTGTGTAGTATAACAGTAATAACAGGGAAATGGCAATCACAAAATTTTGACCTTTAATACTACTAAAGTAGTGAACAGCTGTTTATGCAGCACCTGGGGAGCATCTGGGGGTTAGGTGCCTTGCTCAAGGGCACTTCAGTTATGGACAGGAGGAGTCATGGAGTTCCATGCTCCAGCATGACAAAAAAAGCACATAAAATCTGACTTGACTAGTTAAAGTGAACCACATATCCAGACATTTGAATCAGATTCAAAGCTACAAATATGGCTTCAATATGACTGGAAAGTGTCAGATTTGATGTGGCTTTTTGCTTTTCAGACTGCAGAAGATCTGTCCTGCTTAAATCTGTTATGCTGATCAAATCAGATCCGAGCTTTCTGTCTGGCCTAAATTTACATCAGTTAAAGGAAATGAAATAATAATCAGTGAAGTCACATTTACTTTGGAAAAGTTTAGTCACAGATTTAACCTAACTTTTTATCAGAGTAACCATAAAGATAAAAAATCTGCACTTTACCATCATTCTGTTGGTCCCGTAGGTTAGCTCTGGTTTAAAGAAAAGCATACCTGTTTACAATACAGTCAGAAAAGTACAACTTTAACAGCTGGAGAGAGCAACTGAGGACTCTTGCAGCATAATTACAGCAAACAACTTCTCTCCTGTTCCTCTATATGCTCTCACTGCAGCACATCTGATAAACCAACATCTCTCACATGGCGCTTGTTCATTTAACAGCTAAAACAGGCCCACAGGAGCAGCCCTCCACTCCAGCCATCAGCGCGCTCTCGCAGTGTTCATATCTGCAGCTAATTGCACACTCACATCAAAACCAATATCTATTCAAAGGAGCCTTGAATGCATGGAGGAGAAGGAAAAGCACCTAACGAATACTAAGTGCATGTTGAAATAACTCTCTTTGATCACTAACTAGTTGTAATTCAGCACACAGAAATGTTAAAATGACTGCTTATGGGGGTTTATTTAACTAATATATTATATACACATATACATATCCATCCATTCATATACATACATACATACATACAAATCCATACCTGCATACACACACACACAAACACACACACACATAACTGGCTAAAAGTTTTAGAACACCCCAGTTTTCCAGTCATTTCTTGCAAATCAAGTTATTCAAATTCAATGAATAGCTTGAAATGATACAAATGTAAGTGATGAACTGCCAGAAGTTAAAAAAAAGTAAAGAAAATTAATTTACATTACAGAATTATACAAAAAGGCTTTTGTCATGGAACAGGAAATGGGTTAACAGGTGAAAGCTGTTCTGCAGTAATGGAGGCAGATCAAGCCTTGCAAGTAGTGCTGGGCAATAAAACGATATTGAGTTATTTCACGATAAGTTTTCCCTCGATGACGATAAGCCTGGACAATAGAATTCGATAAGCATTAACGCTGGTTTCCATTTCGCGTCTAAGAAGCTTGATGGTGAGTTCTGACGTGTAATACTGCAGCTTGTTAGCTCCTCCTCACCAGCGCCGCCAAAATGCGCTGTTGTGTTTAATACAAGCGTGTGATTGGCCGGGCAAGAGAGGGCGAGGTCGCTGTGTGCTCGTCAGTTTGTGCGAAGAGAAGGGGGGGGGGCTCGCTGTGTATGTGTGTCAGCCAGAGTGCTAGCTAGCATTAGCATATTAGCTTGGCTCTCTAGCCTGTTATTTTGGAGTGGCTGTGGCCGACAGCAATCATAAGTTTCAACAATAAAGCAACAACTGTAAACGTCTTTCTCGTCCATCCTTTCAATGCGTCCAGCCGGACGCTACAATATTATGTTCTGGAAATAAACATTTTAATATTTTAAATAGTAATATTTCATGTATTTAATCTGATGTTTTTAGAAAGATTTTGTTTAAAACCATGACAGTGTCAGAAAATGTTATATTAAGATTAAGATGAAGATTAAGATGACATTGTGATAATTAATGAGATTGATCAATATAGAAAAATTTATTGTGATAAAATGTTTGGCCATATCGCCAATTGTACACTATATATATTAATTTTATCCCCATCAGTTATGGTGGGCTGCCAGTGTAGTTGATCAAATGCCTCTAATATATATAATCCTCAATTCCTCTATCAGCCCCCCATAACTAATGTTGATGTAATGAATAACAGTGACAAATAAAGCTAATGATGCTTATGAACCAATATTGTAATTTACAGACATTTAAAAATACAAAATATCACATTTATACACATTTTCCTCCATTTGGCATCATTAAAGTCAGTTTTCTGGGGCATTTGTAAATAAGAAAACCATGAAACATTCTATCTTATCCTGGATTGCTAAACTACAGGACATACTGCACAAATTCTCTACAGGCAGTATATTACCCATAATGCCCCAGCATCTTTCCAAGGCTTACGCTTTTCAGTCAGAGATGACTGTGGAGTGCCGGTGGAGCAGTGCGTCTCAGCTTTATAAAGAAAAACCTGGTTTCCAAAAATGATATGAAAGACACAAGAGAGAACAGTGTGTCATCCAGTTTTTCACAAAGTAAAGTAAGTGTAGTCTGTGAGTGCTGGAAATTAACCTCTTAGCTAAGGCCATAGTGAAACAGGCTGTTGCTGACATTAATATTAGTAGTTTCACAAGAAAAACAAAAATGATTAAATAATAGTCAAGAACACAAGCTAGACTAGAGTTTTTCATTTCTTATAGCAGTCACTTATGATATTCACTCCAGTGATAAGTCATTTAACCTATATTGTGTGTTACTCCTGGCTAACTGGAAGCCCCTCTGACTGGTGAGAGGTACAGCTATGCTCAGGCCAACAAGTAGGCTCAAAACACTCCTGCAACTCACTTCTGTTCATGTCTTTAAGGTAATCAGTAAAGTTTCACTCAAAAATGACATTTACAGTTTTACACTTACCTCAGATGTACTGTGGTTGACGAGAAAGAACATGCTTGGAGATCAAATTTTGCTTCATTAGCTTAAAAACAGAGCGACAAGACTAACTGAGTGAACAACTTCGGTGTTCTAAATTTGGATTATTGGTAAGTACTTTAACCCTCTGGAGTCAGCTTCAATGAAATTTCGCAAAAAACACTTTAACTCTGTGAGATTTTATCCTAGAAACCAAATGAAACATAACGCGGAAACCTTAAAAGGCTTACCAAAAAGGCTTTTGCAAACTGATACAGTATCACTAAACATAATATTGATATTTTCTTCTACCCTTTAGAGCCAGGCCTAAATTAGCTCCCTACAAAAATCCTGTTCTACTTAGTCACCATGATGTACATTATGTAATTACATAAGCATCTCTCAAACCACAGTTAGATCTTTATGAAGGACCTGTCAATCTGTGTTGGGACTAGGGCTGCAGCTAACGATTATTTTAGTAATCGATTATTCTTGCGATTAATCGAGTAATCGAGAAAAAATAAATGAAAGAAATCAGGTTCTGCAATAACTACTTAAGCGTATTTTAAAAGTAATAGAAATACACGAAAGATAACTTTAAAGCTTTTTAATTAAACATTTTATTGCTTAAAATACAATAACATTTCAGGTTCAAGTTTAAAACTCTTGCTTTTTTTCAAAAATCCAAAAACAGAAAAGAAATAAATTTTTAGAAATCACATTAAAGGTAAAAAGCCAACATAAATGAAGGCACAATACAGTAAATGTTGCCTTTTTATATATTCTACTTTGAATTTCAAGTCTGTGTGACAAAACTCTTGCTTTTTTAAAGTGCAAAAACATAGAAATAAAATAAAATCACACTGATTTAAAGGTAAAAAACAAACATAAATTAAGAATAATAAACAATTTCAAGTCTGAGGTATAACAAAATCCACTTCTAGGTTTTCTACATGTTGAATGAAATATTTTCTTTTTTACAAAGCCAACATATACTGAACATTATTCTTACAAACAATATCAATAACTTTTTAAATGTGTTTCAACATACTAGTGTGTATGTGTCTGAGTGCTGCTCAAGTGTTTAAAGGAGCTTAATGTTGCAATGGACGAAAGTGAGCATATCAACATGCTCAGAACTGAGGCTTGCCCTGCGCTTTGATGCAATGTTTCATGCTGCTGAAAACAGGCGCTCTGGTGGCGTGGATGTAGCTGAAATACACAGCAGAGACTTTGCCAGTTCTGCCAGTGTTGGATAGCGTGCTGTATTATTTTCATGTTGCCATTTTTTTCTCGTACGTTGTCGCTCTTTTCCCTCGTCGCTTCAATATTCCAGCTTCTCAACTAAAAATCTCCCCGCCTCCTCCTTCCTGTGCGTGGGTGACGTAAGCGTGGTGTGTCACATTAAAAGTCGTCCGTGCGAAATACCATGTCCGAGTTTTAAAATTAAATAGATTACTCGAGGCACAGAAAATTACTCTATCATTTTTTGTAATCAAGTAACTCGAATTACTCGAGTAATCGTTTCACCCCTAGTTAGGACACAGTCTGACTTACCGTTGTCTAAAATCAGTATTTATGTCCCTGGTCATTATAAATGCAAGGGAACAGTTCTCTAAGCAGCCTAGTGGTAAGGATCTGGTCTTGTGACCAGAAGGTCGCTGGTTCGATCCCCAGACAGGACATGACTGAAGTGCCCTTGAGCAAGGCACCTAACCCCCTAACGGCTCCTCAGGCGCCGCTGTCCACCGCTTCGGGCACAAATTCTCACAGCCTAGTGTGTTCACTAGTGTGTGTGTTTCACTGCACAAATGGGTTAAATGCAGAGGTCAAATTCCGTTGTGTGAAAAATCACATTGATTAAGATTCACCAATTTAGCCAATCTTAACTCAGCACTTTCCTATGCATTAGATATGATGCTACTTTGGCTTTCAGCTACACAACGAAGCCACACTGTGTTCTAAAACAGTGATTAGTCTGCAACTTCAGGTCACAGTTTGAGTGGGTTAAGGGACATTTTGGTGATGCATTTTTATGAAAAGAACGGGGCAATTTAGGTGACCACTGAATTCTAGAGTTAATGATATTAGTCTTGCTGCTTTATTTCTAAACTTTTCTACTCAAAATTTGGTCTCCAAACAAGTCTTTGCTAATCAGCCGTGTCTGAAGTAAAAGGAAAATAGAACATAAAATTTTTATTTTGCTGTAAAAGGTTATGAAAATGATCTAAATACAAGTGTTCTCGCCAGGTTAAAGCCATATAAATGTGACATTTGGCTTTAATTGTTAAAGCACTTGAGGGTAATATTTGAGGAAAAACTGTGGCTCCAAATGGCAAACAACTTTCATCTGGAGATGAGAAGATGATGGGAGATAAAGAATGTGGGAGAGATTGACGGACAGCAGAGAGAAGAGCTAACGATGCTGCAGTCGGGGGGTTAATTAATTTTTAAATATCAGCGAGGATCTGGAGGTCCAGGGTGTTTTCTGCACCCGATTCTCATAAATCAGGAATATGGGAGAAACGCAAATGACATCGGGCATATTCCTCTCCAGAAACTCATTTGGATTTAAACAAGTTTGCAGCCGCCGTGATTGAACAAGGGGAGCGAGGTGTGTGACAGTGCAGCGGTGTTTTAATAAGATCCAAAACCTGCGCTGGACACTGATGAAATTACAGCGAGAGAGAGAGAAAGAGAAAGAGACACAGAGAGAGTGAGAGAGAGACAGAGAGAGCAAGCGAGAGAGAGACAGCGAGAGAGACAGCAAGAGAGAGCAAGAGAGAGACACAGAGACACGGACAGAGAGCGAGAGACACGGAGAGAGACACAGAGAGAGACAGAGCGAGAGACACAGAGAGAGATACAAAGAGAGCCTCAAAGAGAGACAGAGCGAGAGACAGAGTGAGACACGGACAGAGAAACGGACAGAGACAGACAGACAGAGCGAGAGACACAGACAGACAGAGCGAGAGACACAGACAGACAGAGCGAGAGACACGGAGAGAGACACAGACAGACAGAGCAAGAGAGACACGGAGAGAGACACAGACAGACAGAGCAAGAGAGACACGGAGAGAGACACAG
>BRDA01006511.1:18975-49703 GCA_036984385.1 Crenuchus spilurus
TTTAGTTTTATTGTTGATCAGTACGACTTAAAGTTCACAAAAATCATTCATCCATTACCACACCCATTTAATCCTTATCAGGGTCACGGTTAGTGCCCTACCCACTCTCTGGGCACAGGGCAAGTCATTACACTATTCAACTAAGCCCACAGTAGGGTGCCAATCCTTTGCTGGGTGCACATACATACACCTACACACACAGAGGGACAATTTAGAGTACCCAATTCACCTGACCTCCATGTTTTTGGACTGTGGGAGGAAACCGGAGACCCCGGAGGAAACCCATGAAGACACGGGGAGAACATGGAAACTGCTCAGATGGGGTCTCGAACCCAAGACCTCAGCCCTGAGATGCGAAGGTGCTAAGCCACCGTGCCACCACTCATGAAAATCAAAAGTCCGCAATATCCAGTTATTAGAATGTTTCATTTTGAGTTTGAGCAAATTATGAAAACAAAAATTTAATATGTGACTTTATATGTAATATAAAATTTGACAGTTTACTTCTTGAATAAAATTATGAACAGAAATAAATTTTAACATTTTTGGAGATGCACTAGTATAATGATGTCACACTTTTACTACACACACACACACACACACACACACACACACACACACACACACACACACACACACACACACACACAGGGGAAAAAAAAAACATTCCTACATACAAACTCATCAGTTTCCTATTTAAATAATATTGTGATATAAACGATAAGAAGCAGGGGCAGAAATAGCCTAGTGGTTAATGATCTTTTCTGGTGACCTGAAGGTCGCCGGTTCGATCCCCGAGCAGGTCACGACTGAAGTGCCCTTGAGCAACGCACCTAACCCCCAATTGTAAGTCGCTTTGGATAAAAGTGTCTGCTAAATGAGAAATACAAATATATATATTTTTTAAAGTTACCCAATAAAGCGCATCCCACCACCCTTGAAAGTTCACCCGCGACTGGATTTTCAACAAAAGAATTTGACGTGAAAACCGCGAACCTGTCAAATCCGGTTACTGTTGCCAAACATAATCAGGTAAATGGTGCGCAAACGCGCGTCACGTTGTAATTCACGTTGCGCATCCTTAATTTTGACGATGCATGCGCACCACTTATGTGCATCCCTGTGTATATATATATATATATATATATAAAGAAGCAAATGGCTAGTTAGCGCAATGAGTCACTACATCTTTTACTCCAAGTGAGTGCATGTAACTGCCTAAAGTTAATTATGTAAAAACAAAATGCAACAAAAAGTTCACTGATGACCACGTGTTCTCAGCAAAAATGTAATTTGCACATACCTGCATTTAAAACACAAACATTGTTAGTAGCTAAAATAAAAGTGATTTATTCATTTAATGTTGAAAGTTTAATCAAAGGAAATCAAGTGTGGATAATAAGATAAGAGGCTACGAGATAAGATAATAAGAGGCTACACAGAACACACACACACACACACACTTCAATAAGCTGTTTCAGGTAAATGTCCACTAATAGGAAAGATAAATATTAAGAAGACGTTTATCAAAGTGCCTGCTCTGTCCTCAGCTCCTTTAACGAAGAATTAGGCAAACAGGTGCTGTTTGGCTTTAAACTCGGCCTTCTCTTGTCTGCCTGTTAATAAGGGATCCAAGCTCACAAAGTTACAACATCAAACATTTTTCCTCCGAACGGCGCATTTTCAAAAGGTCGCAGATTTCTTGCGTTGTGTGTTACCCCCCCACCCCACCCTCGCATCTCGCTGATCTTAAGACCGAGCGACCTATTAGTCCTGCCTGGCACAGCAATCGCTGGCCATGTGCTCCATCATTAACTGCGGGGCTGAAACATGCTGCCACGGTGCGCGTGCTGCTCTCTGATGTGGACGTGGGCACCGCTTTTGAGCCTCACCATTTGTTTGCTCTGACAGCTTCATTCAGCACATGATTAAAGCCCATAAACAGCCACATGACTCTTTTTAACACTATTTTTACAGTCAGGGAAAACCCATTAGCTCGTGGTCCACTCACCATGAGACCTTTTGATTAGCTTTAATAAGAAAAAAAATAGCAATAGTAAATGATATATACAGCCATATCAGAATATTATGACTGCCTACTTAATACAGTTTTCGTTCAATGGTGATTTCTAATACTTTCCTCAATGCTTTTGTTGATTTGTCACGGTTCTACTTTGGTATCCGTGGCCATGGGGCACCACTGTTACGCCATTGAGATGCATTCACTGTGTAAAAAGTCCATTCTCTGTTCACCTTCACCATGACGGCTACATCACACAAAGTTTCCGAGATGCTACCACCCTTCACCCGGAAACCTATCATCATGCCCTTCTGGACATCGGTCAGTCAGTCCTTTGCCCCTGACAGGTTTTTCACTCTGCTACAACTGACTGATGTGCTTGCTTATTTATACATGCAGCAAACCTGGTCATGTGGCATGTGACATCACAGGCAGAGTGCAATCCAAACCAGGTTATTCTGACCAATATTCTGATATGACTGTGTAAATGATAAGACTGTGTGAATTACATTTGGTTTATTGATAGCAGTGACTAAACAGCTCAACACAAAACAATAGAACAATTGGCTGAAGCTATCCATGGTTGTAATTAGGGATGAGCGAGTACACCACTATCTGTAACTGTTCAACCATCTAAATGATCTGTACTCGGAGTGGGTTTAACAGGAAGTGGGTGGGGCTTAAACCGGTACATTATTTTAAGTCTGAAATTGATATGGATTGATCAGAAGTTGCTATATATATTGTTTATTTGAAAACTATTTTTGTGTTTTTGATCACAAATAAATATCATACAAACCGAAATAGAGGCAAGTACTGTAGAGGGCAACGTGAGAGAGTCAAGCCAAGGACAGAGAGATCAGCCATTTTCTGTGTGTGCGAGTGGGACATGTCTGTGTATGGAGGGGCGGGCACTCTGTGTGACTGACCAATCACAGATCGTGAAGACAGTCAGTTACCCAATGAGGATTTTCCTTCAGCACGAGCACAGATATTGAGGAGATTTACTCGTATCATGCTCGTACTCATCAAAAATGCTGCTCTCTGATGTACATGGCACTAGTTGTAATTAGGGTTGCAACGCTATGAGATTTTCATGGTATGATAACCATCTCAGTTAATTAATCCATGCTATAAATTCATTAAGGCAAAAAAAAAATAAAGGCACCTAAAATCAAAACATTCAATAGACTGTATAAAAGGGCCATAGAAGCAGTTTCATGGCAAAGCCAAATGCTTTCTTTTCAAGCTGCAGTTAAAATTTAATAAGAATAGACTCCACTTAGAATGGACTTTGGCTTCTTACTGCAGAAATCAGAATTACTTTCAAGGGAAACATGTGTGTCCATATTTCACAGCAGGATAAAACATGAGCTGGTGATCAGCTACATGTCTAATAAATGATGCATTCGTAGAGCAAACGCTATTAAGGAAGAATGTGTTAAAGTACCATGTTAGAAAAAAAGAGGATTTCCTCTCAAGTTCAGGTAAATTGCCACCTTACTCATTTCACCCAGGAAGGACTAATTGCAGGGCCTTCATCTCCGCACTCATTAGCCGAGTGCCCGTGCAGGCCAGTTGGCTGTTAAGTGGGGAAATATGGACCGCCTTTGGCAATGTGACCTTGAGAGGGCAAATCCAGACTAGATGCGTCTGGAGAAAGAGCAGTGCTGGACAGTATTTCAGCTAAGCACTGTAACAAGCAGAACATGCACTCAATCCTAGAAATCCTGATCGTAGGTGAAAAGGGGAAAAACGGCGCTTTCTCAGACAAACTGCTAAAGCATTTACTTACAGACCAAATGTTTAGACCATCTGTTCTGTTTTATGAATATGCAAAAGAAAGCAGAAGAACATCAAACAAAACTGCTTCCTATAATTAAGATGATCTAAAACTGTTAAAATGCTTCTTTTAAGACCCAGCTAGAATAGGCCAATGCTGCAGGCTTTGAGGAAAGTCTCACTGATGCATCTTAAAGCCTTTTTACACTTTGAATTAACAGATGTGTCATGCCTGGATTGTATGTTTAGCAATGTCACAATCAGGGCTGCTGTGACTGGTCGATGTAATTGATGACTTCAATGCTGACATTGTAATGACGTCAAAATGAATGTTTATTAATGCTCCTTTTTTATTTCCACAACACATTTATTCAAATGCTTTGCACACTGTGCAAAGCTTCAATAGCATATCACAGCAGTATTAGCATGATGCACGAGCACCTGAAGAGAAAACACACAATCTGGACCATCAGAAAAGGAAAATACAGGCCCCGAGTGGCTAAACAAGCTAAGACGCTGACACTATGACCAGAGGAACGAGAGTTTGAATCCCGGTCATGCTGTTTGCCATCAACAGCCGAGGCCCAAGAGAGCAAAAGTTGGTCATGCTCTTTCTGGGCAGGTAGATGGCGCTCTCACTCTCACTATCACTCTCACATTGCAATGTCCGCTGGCACAGGCATCTACTGACTGGTCCATTCAGAGCTGGGAATCCTGTGCTTTCCTCCGAGCTTCCCAGTGACGGTGTATCAAGCGGTAGTTCAAAAAGAGGTGGTGGCCACATCACATGCATCACTTGTCTTCACCCTCCTAGAGTCAGGGACAGTGCAAAGTGATGTGGAGAGCTCCCTATAGTGGATGGGATGGGTTAATTGGCTACCATCACATTGAGAAGGGGAGAAAATTGGCAAACATGATATATTTTGTAAAAATTATAAAAATGTGTTTTTATATTTTATAAAAATTATACAAATTCATGTGTTTACCAATAGAAGAAAAGCTTTTTCAAGCCTGTCGTCCTACTAGCTGCTAAATAACTGTTAAAGCCATAAAATCATTGGCGTTTAAGTGTTTTGAGTACACTGGCTCATTCTATGTCTTTAGTGCACGTTGACCTCAAGAGATGGTCCTCAGCTATTTTGTATTATTTTAGCACATTTTTCTCTTGTAAACACAAGAGATGCACAACAGATTTCCTGTCAAAATAAAAGCTGCTTAAATGTATCAATTAGATTGTTTTGAGGAAAATTAATTGTTTAGATTAATCAACTAATGGGTAAATAAGTCTATAGATTCATTAATAGAAAAATAGTCATTAGTGGCAGCCCTAATCATTAAGCTTTAGCTGATAATTCATTGTCATATAGTCGTACTTAACTATTTTCTCATATTTTCTCCAGTGCGCATAACTACTAAAACAACCAAAATGAACTGATCAGATGTCCTGTTTCTCATCTAGCCACAAATTTAGCTCAAATAAGCTATTGTAGTCAGCTTAAATAACTGCAATCAGCTGATAATGTAATAACAGCCTATCCGACCGTCAGTTCAGCCAGAATCCTTTTATAGTTTTCCGTGAAATGCTTCCCCAGTGAGACCAGTTGACCCTCCCGCATCAACTCATATGCTGTTACTTATGCTAGGTAGAACATGTCCTCATCCTTAACAGTAACAGTTCTGTGGACGTTATAGAAGAGCTTTCATTCAAAGCTAATAGCACCTCATACATTTCCATCAGCTTTGAGAACAGGTGGCAACTACTAAGGTTACTGGGTCATCCACCACCGCAAATGTCATAGCACAAAGCTGGAGTCACATCAGGATCATGAAACTGCATAGAATATTGTGAACAGCAGCAGGACTTCACGTGTATTTTAATCCTGCAGGACAAATGAGTGTACGCCATCACTATTTTTAATTCACATTTACAGTATTTATTCAACAAAATATATATATATATAATACGTATGCTGTTTGCATACAGAGTCAATTGTGTCTAAAGGTGTCCTCACATGGCATCCAATGAAAAAAAGAAATTCCAGCCTTAACCCACACAGCCTCTAAACCAGGAGATCCTCAATTTTTCCCACGCTCGACAGGACGTTAGTCTTGTCCTATAATTCACCTGCGCCTGGCAGCCCCTGCCAAGGCAGACAGTGGGAGCTGCCTGGCAATAATGGCCGCCGGGCTAACAGTCTGATGCTTTCTCTGCGTGCAGGAGCACAGATAAGCAGCTACTTAACCGTCTCAGTGCTCCCTGACGGCTGCGATTCACAGCTGGCCACGAGCTGCGAGTGTTAATCACAGCGTTAGCTTCCATTAAGCACTCCCTCCCGCACAGCCCAGCCGTAATTGACAATGATTTAGTGGCTTCCCCGTCATGCACCAGAGACATGGAAGAAAAGCATGGATAAAAAAAGACAGATATTTTTATATGGAAGGTAGTTGTCATAACCATACAGGAAAGAGGAACCTGATCTCTATTGGCTGCTTTTAATAAGTATATCTGTTGAAAGATTTTGATAAGAAGATAAGATTAACAAAGGAAATGTCAATAGTTTTTTGAGGTAGATGAGCAGTGTTTGTACCAGTCAGTGAAGTAGATGTAGTGGCTGCAATGGTAAAAATAATGGTGGTAATGGTTACCTTGGTGGTAGTAGTGAAGGTGGCAGTCATGATAGTGGTGGTGGTGGTAGTAGTAGTTGGTAGTGGTAGTTCTGATGGTGGTGGTAGTGGTAGCAGTAGTAGTGCTGCTGGTGGTGGTGGTAGTAGTAGTTCTGATGGTAGTGGTAGTTTTAGTGCTGGTGGTGGTAGTAGTTGGTGGTGGTAGTTCTGATGGTGGTGGTAGTGCTAGCAGTAGTAGTGCTGCTGGTGGTGGTGGTAGTAGTAGTTCTGATGGTAGTGGTAGTTTTAGTGCTGGTGGTGGTAGTAGATGGTGGTGGTAGTAGTTTTAGTGCTGGTGGTGGTAGTAGTTGGTGGTGGTAGTTCTGATGGTGGTGGTAGTGGTAGCAGTAGTAGTGCTGCTGCTGGTGGTGGTAGTAGTAGTAGTGGTGGTGGTAGTTCTGATGGTGGTGGTAGTTTTAGTGCTGGTGGTAGTAGTTGGTAGTGGTAGTTCTGATGGTGATGGTAGTAGTTGGTAGTGGTAGTTCTGATGGTGATGGTAGCAGTAGTGGTGCTGCTGGTGGTGGTAATACTGATGGCGGTGGTAGTAGTTGGTAGTGGTAGTTCTGATGGTGATGGTAGCAGTAGTGGTGCTGGTGGTAGTAGTAGTGGTGATCGCAGTAGTAGTGGTGATAGTACTGATGGTGGGCTAGTGGTAGTAGTAGTGCTGCTGGTGGTGGTAGTGGTAGTGCTGGTGGTGGTAGTAGTAGTGCTGCTGTTGATAGTAGCGGTAGTAATAGTGGTAGAAGTAGTAGTTCTGATGGTGGTGGTAGTGGTAGCAGTAGTAGTGCTGCTGCTGGTGGTGATAGTGGTGGTGGTAGTGCTGGTGTGTGGTGGGGGTAGTAGTAGTGCTGCTGCTGGTGGTGGTAGTAGTGGTGCTGGTGGTAGTAGTGCTAGTGGTGGTAGTATTAGTGGTAGAAGTAGTAGTTCTGATGGTGGTGGTAACAGTAGTGGTGCTGGTGGTGGTGGTAGTAGTAGTGGTGATAGTACTGATGGTGGGGTAGTGGTAGTGGTAGTGGTAGAAGTAGCAGCTCTGATGGTGGCGGTAGTGGTAGTACTAGTGCTGCTGCTGGTGGTGGTAGTAATAGTGGTGGTGCTGGTAGTAATAGTGGTAGAAGTAGTAGTTCTGATGGTGGTGGTAGTGGTAGCAGTAGTAGTGCTGCTGGTGGTGGTGGTAGTAGTAGTGGCGGTGGTAGTGGTAGAAGTAGTAGTTCTGATGGTGGTAGTAGTAATAGTGGTGGTGGTGGTGGTAGTGGTAGAATTAGTAGTTGGTAGTGGTAGTTCTGATGGTGATGGTAGTAGTTGGTAGTGATAGTTCTGATGGTGATGGTAGCAGTAGTGGTGCTGGTGGTAGTAGTAGTGGTGCTGGTGGTAGTAGTAGTGGTGATAGCAGTAGTAGTGGTGATAGTACTGATGGTGGGGTAGTGGTAGTAGTAGTGCTGCTGGTGGTGGTAGTGGTAGTGCTGGTGGTGGTAGTAGTAGTGGTGGTAGTAGTAGTGCTGCTGTTGATAGTAGTAGTGCTGCTGGTGGTAGTAATAGTGGTAGAAGTAGTAGTTCTGATGGTGGTGGTAGTGGTAGCAGTAGTAGTGCTGCTGCTGCTGGTGGTGATAGTGGTGGTGGTAGTGCTGGTGATGGTAGTAATAGTGGTGGTGGGGGTAGTAGTAGTGCTGCTGCTGGTGGTAGTAGTGGTGCTGCTGCTGGTGGTAGTGCTAGTGGTGGTAGTATTAGTGGTAGAAGTAGTAGTTCTGATGGTGGTGGTAACAGTAGTGGTGCTGGTGGTGGTGGTAGTAGTAGTGGTGATAGTACTGATGGTGGGGTAGTGGTAGTGGTAGTGGTAGAAGTAGCAGCTCTGATGGGGGCGGTAGTGGTAGTACTAGTGCTGCTGCTGGTGGTGGTAGTAATAGTGGTGGTGCTGGTAGTAATAGTGGTAGAAGTAGTAGTTCTGATGGTGGTGGTAGTGGTAGCAGTAGTAGTGCTGCTGGTGGTGGTGGTAGTAGTAGTGGCGGTGGTAGTGGTAGAAGTAGTAGTTCTGATGGTGGTAGTAGTAATAGTGGTGGTGGTAGTGGTAGAATTAGTAGTTCTGATGGTGGTGGTAGTGGTAGCAGTAGTAGTGCTGCTGGTGGTGGTGATAGTGTTGGTGGTAGTGCTGGTGATGGTAGTAATAGTGGTGGTGGGGGTAGTAGTAGTGCTGCTGCTGGTGGTAGTAGTGGTGCTGGTGGTAGTAGTGCTAGTGGTGGTAGTATTAGTGGTAGAAGTAGTAGTTCTGATGGTGGTGGTAACAGTAGTGGTGATAGCAGTAGTAGTGGTGATAGTACTGATGGTGGGGTAGTGGTAGTGGTAGTGGTAGAAGTAGCAGCTCTGATGGTGGCGGTAGTGGTAGTACTAGTTCTGCTGCTGGTGGTAGTAGTAATAGTGGTGGTGCTGGTAGTAATAGTGGTAGAAGTAGTAGTTCTGATGGTGGTGGTAGTGGTAGCAGTAGTAGTGCTGCTGGTGGTGGTGGTAGTAGTAGTGGCGGTGGTAGTGGTAGAAGTAGTAGTTCTGATGGTGGTAGTAGTGGTAGTAGTAATAGTGGTGGTGGTGGTGGTAGTGGTAGAATTATTAGTTCTGATGGTGGCGGTAGTGGTAGTGCTGCTGGTGGTGGTGGTAATAGTGGTGTTAGTGGTAGTTCTGATGGTGGCGGTAGTGGTAGTAGTAGTGCTGCTGGTGGTAGTAGTAATAGTAGTGCTGCTGGTGGTAGTAGTGGTAATAGTAATAGTGGTGGTGGTGGTGGTGGTGGTAGTGGTAGAAGTAGTAGGTCTGATGGTGGTGGTAGTGGTAGAAGTAGTAGTTCTGATGGTGGCGGTAGTGGTAGTGCTGCTGGTGGTGGTGGTAATAGTGGTGTTAGTGGTAGTTCTGATGGTGGTGGTGGTGGTAGTAGTGGTAGTTCTGATGGTGGTGGTGGTGGGAGTAGTGGTAGTTCTGATGGTGGTGGTGGTGGGAGTAGTGGTAGTTCTGATGGTGGTGGTAGTGATAGTTGTGTTAATGGCAGTATTTTAGAGGTGATGATGGTGGTGGTAGTAATAATGGTAGTACTGGGAGTGGTGGTGGTATTACTAGTCTTGCTATGCAAATTATTAATAAAATAGACAAAACTCTGATATCATAAATCAACACCGAACACATGATAAGAACCAATTAATCACCTGAACTTTAATCTGTATACAAACTGTTCTTTACGTTGTTGTGGTTCTATATACAACCACTGCCTTTACTCAACCAGACTGAAGGTATTATGGATTCTTATTATTGGCCCCAGACAATACTGCAATTACCGCAGCCAAATACACACAGTGGAAAAGATTTCCTAAAATCCTGAAGACTTTTTTGGGAGGAAAATGGAGTACAATTATCCTGAGAATGCTACAATCATGTTACATTAGAAGTTGAGTGAGAAAAAGCATGTGCCTGTTTAATAAAGCAGGTGCCTGGAGTAGGAAGAGACCTTGAGAGTTCTCCTCCGGACTACATCAGGCGGTGTGTGATGTTGATTGGCAGGCGGTAGCCGAGGGCTGAACAAGCTTCTCTGTAATGAAATGTTTATTCACTCGCTCACAAATCCAATCGAGCCACCCAGTCAGCCAGTAATTCCTGACCAGATTATGCATCATTCACTTTGAAAAATGCAACCTTGGATTTCTGAAGTCTTCAGGACAACTGAGGTAGTTCTGAATTCTACAGACGTCCCTGGATATAATATGGGTGATCTGAGCGCAGAGCCCTGAAAAGAAAAAAAGCGGAACGATACAACTTTTAAAAAACACTGACAGGAAGATTTGATTAAGTTTTCAATAACAAAAATGATTCCGAAATATCTCAACTCTTAGAAACAGTAAGTGTTTTAAGTGGAAGGGTATGCAGGAAGACATAAGCCCTGCCCACTTTGATTTGATTGGATGCACCTAGATGCCTTGTTTTGATCGTTTCCACAAGAGATGACAAATCAGACTACAGCAAGACTTAAGATTTTAAAAGACTCTTGAGTTTAAAGTTTGAGGCACTGTTCTGAACTTCCTTTTTTATATTTTTGAAACTGCACTGACATTTTTTAGAGACTGTACTGTCAGAAAAATAAATGTTCTGGACACCTTTCAAGTCACTGTGGTGATTCCACCAGGAGTACATCTGCAGTAGGGCTGGCCCCTAGCCGATAAGTCAAATCATCAGTCAGAGACCCATCGGTCCACTGAGATTCTTCATGTCCAGTCAGTCAGTGTTGTAACAGCAAGAAAAATGCTGCTGTTTCTTTAATAGGCCCTGGTGTAGTGTGTAGCTGGGCAGGTGTGTAGCTTGCATCTGCGGAGCAGAAGAGCATTTCTGCAGTAACATGATACTTTTATTTGTAAGTAATGTAACCACGCTGCTTTGAATGGGTTTTTGAAGCCATGATACCTGGCTTTAAATAGCCAACACATAATAAACTAACTAGCTGGAGTACCATCAATGTGTTTACTATGTTGCAGAAGAAAAAGTCTTACAATACACATCTATTTCAACAAATGTAATTTAAGATATTAATGCAAAATAAAATAATAATTTGGTTGAGATCAATGATGGTTTGTCCAGGGGCGGATTTAACCAACACACAAACCACGCAATTGCGTGGGGCGCTGGAGATCAGGGGGCCCCTGCTGGCCAAAAGAGGTTGGCAAGAAAAGACTGTTTTGGTTCTCTGCTGATTTTTCCGTCCAAAAACAGTGTTGCGCTATATTAAAAAGAGACGGGTTGAGCACTAGGACCCAGCAAAAAAAAAACAGCCACTCAGTCGGAAGCCTGTTTCTCTTTAGACTGCTCACTAATGTGTGATTGGCCATCCCAGCGGTCACTTTGTCAGCGTCTGGACTTTCAAACCATCCATCCATCATCACACCAGCTTAATCCTTATCAGGGTCGCGGTCTTGATTTGGTCTGTAGTCTGTGTTCACCTGCTTCTCTCTCTCTCTCTCTCTACTTGCGTGCATGTGTGTGTGCACGCATCTACCAGTCTGTGATAAGCCATCCATTTACATGCCTCTAAGTTTAACTTTTATAAAAATAATTCAGATTTTCTGCTTATTTTTACTCAAAAATGAGGTATAATTCTGTGTAAATGAGGTCTATTGACCATACAGTCCAAACATAAGAGTAAAATTGGTGTTAATGAATTGGAGTGAAGTTGATTATCAAGATGTAACACAGAATTGGGTGATAATTTTATTATCAGTTTATTAATATTTAATAATAAATATTTAATTAATGATTAATATTATTTTAATAATATTTTTATAGTTATTATTAGTATATTATTAATAGCAACTAGTAATTCCTAATAAAATATTAATAATAATGTTTAAGTAATGTTTAAAATGTATGTATAATAATGAATATTTATTAATAATCAATAATAATAATTTAATTTATGTTTAAGACTGTACCGCACCATAACCATAAAAAAGAATTTGTTTGATCAGGGCCCCCAGACATGACATTGCTTGGGGCCCCAGAACTTCTAAATCTGCCCCTGGGTTTGTCACAGTACAGTCTTCAATATAACTAATATACCTAGCAAAGCTAGATAAATTAATATTACTAATATTAGCAAGACTGAGTGAAATGTTTCTTTTGCATTGTATGAATGTGACCCATCGTGCATAAATGGTTAAAAACAGGGTGTACAACTGTGAGTACTAATGGGTGTCATTTCATTAGCTGAATCTGAAAAAATGCTATATATGTATATTTTCATGGTTTATTTTGATGCATGACCATATAATCAAGCTAGTGCTGGACGATATGGCCAAAAATTAATATCACAATATATTTCTTAATTTTGGTCGATACGATATAATTTCGATATCGATATAAATAAAGAAAACTGCCTATAATGCTATATAATACTTTAGAAATTATCGAATTATTGTGATACATCAAAAAATTATCGAACAATTTTGCGATACATTTCCTAAGATTTTAAAGGGCCGGGTTGATTCGATTTTCTTGTGGACCGTGGAAAGTGTCAAGATGGTTTAAGTTAGCTGCGAATTACAAAATGTTGGGTACCCGGTCTAGTTGATGCACTTGCTAAAGAAATACTCACATGGCAACATGCACTGGTGGTAAACTGATTTCTGACTGGCAAATTTTTATGAAAAAAATCAAAAGAATGATTATTCAGTTCTCTGTACCAAATATTCAAATCAGAATTGACTGCCAAAATCTAATCTTCAGTACCTTTAATCAGAGAACATAGCTGTAGCAGACCATGCTGTACCTTTAAGGGTACATTTACACTGTGCTGTACCTTTAGCTCTGACACTGTGGGATTCAAATTCATTGCAGATACATACAACAAATATGTGAATAAGGGAGATGAACTTCTTCAAAGATTAAGCAAACCCTTCACTTTTAAATTAACAAGCCTGCATCACACTAATCTCATTTAATATCTCCTGGCCTTTGTAGGTGTGAACCTGTTTCTTGGGCTTTTTCTGTAAATGCCAGAGACTCACCTCCGACCATCCCAGGTGAACAGGTGACGTTCCCACTCTGAGAGGCCAGTGTGAAAAGAGCCACTGCTTGAACACAAGCTCTGCAAACACTCCTCCTGCACATTAATGGGGACCTTGTTCGCATGGCAGGAACATCTCACATTGATTGCATTTACATTAGAGTGTGTGTGTGTTCTGCTGCAGTCAGGCCCGGCGCGAATGAGCGTCAATACTCCTGCAGAGCGTCTCGGCTCTGTGCCCATATCCGCCTCCACAGCGTCCAGCCCAGTCGCTCTTAATCCTGCCTTAAAGCTCTGCTGCTCTGGACCCTGACCTCGGGGTGTGGGAAAACAGCCTGGACCACTACTGAGGAAAGAAGAAGGGAGGGGCCTTCTACTCCCACTACAATCACTTCAATACAAACACTACATATACTCCCATTCAAAAGTTTGAAATCTGTTGTAATTATTACTCATTAATTGAAACTGAATAATTATTTTATTCAGTAATCATTAACAGTACAATATATCAAGATATCGGAGCTGCAATTCAATATATTGTGATTTATTGTGATACTGTAAGCAAGGTGATATAATTTATTATATGATAAGTGGTACTTGAGAGCTAGATTTGATCATGTTTAAGTTAGCAGTCTACCCTTACAAGACATGCTTATATATGTAATGGTTGAAAATTACAACACTGCTAAGTATCACAAAACATAACGCTGCAGTACTCATGTTGTTATTCAGGTAGGTAACACTAAAGTTGTGATTGTGCATGCTTGCAGAACAAGGGTTTTCGTGTTGTTTTTCATTCTCAAGAGAAAGGTTATTTTGTGTGTTTACGCACACACACAATCTCAGTGACTTATACTGTTTTATACCGGTACAACCTCAGTAGTGCTGTAGTCAAGACCTCTAGAGCAAAGTCTGAGTCAAGACCAAGACCAAGGTGCCTCGAGTGAGAGCGGAGACCAAGACCAGGGCGCTTCGAGCGCGAGCCGAGACCAAGACCAGGGCGCCTCGAGCGCGAGCCGAGACCAAGACCAGGGCGCCTCGAGTGCGAGCCGAGACCAAGACCAGGGCGCCTCGAGTGCGAGCAGAGACCAAGACCAGGGCGCCTCGAGTGCGAGCAGAGACCAAGACCAGGGCGCCTTGAGAGCAAGCAGAGACCAAGACCAGGGCGCCGCGAGTGAGAGCAGAGACTAAGACCAGGGCGCCTCGAGAGCAAGCAGAGACCAAGACCAGGGCGCCGCGAGTGAGAGCAGAGACCAAGACCAGGGCGTCTCGAAAGCAAGCTGAGACAAAGACCAGGGTGCCTCGGGCGCCAGCCAAGACTAAAACCAGGGCGCTTCGAGAGTGAACCGAGACCAAGACCAGGGCGCCTCGAGCGCGAGCTGAGACCAAGACCAGGGCACTGCGAGTGAGAGCAGAGACCAAGACCAGGGCGCCTCGAGAGCAAGCAGAGACCAATAACAGGGCGCCTCGAGAGCAAGCAGAGACCAATAACAGGGCGCCTCGAGAGCAAGCAGAGACCAATAACAGGGCGCCTCGAGAGCAAGCAGAGACCAAGACCAGGGCGCCTCGAGAGCAAGCAGAGACCAAGACCAGGGCGCCTCGAGAGCAAGCAGAGACCAAGACCAGGGCGCCGTGAGTGAGAGCAAAGACCAAGACCAGGGCGCCTCGAGAGCAAGCAGAGACCAAGACCAGGGCGCCGCGAGTGAGAGCAGAGACCAAGACCAGGGCGTCTCGAAAGCGAGCCGAGACAAAGACCAGGGCGCCTCGGGCGCCAGCCAAGACTAAAACCAGAGCACCTCGAGCGCCAGCCGAGACCAAGGCCAGGGCACCTCAAGCGCCAGCCGAGACCAAGGCCAGGGCACCTTGAGCGCCAGCCGAGACCAAGGCCAGGGCACCTCGAGCGCCAGCCGAGACCAAGGCCAGGGCACCTCGAGCGCCAGCCGAAACCAAGGCCAGGGCACCTCAAGTGACAGCGGAGACCAAGACCAGGGTGCCTCAAGTGTGAGCAGAGACCAACACCAGGGCACCTTGAGTGCAGATTTTATTTAGGTATGTAGAGAAAAGACTGGTTTATTCTCTGAGTGAACTGTTGATATTCAATTATTGATATTTTTATTTCTTAACATTACCTCACAGAGACACACTGGAATAGGATGATCATGACAATTTCCAAGTTCACCTCTCCCCGAGATTGAGACAAGAACGAGTCCAAATGAGGTTGAGACCGAGACGAGACTTGTTTATAGTCTTGAGACTGGATTCTGCTAATTAACACCACTAATTAGCTTAGTAAGGCAATGTACTAAGTAATTAAGTTACTTGAAAACCTGATTTGAATTGTTGATACTTATTAACCTGTAAAACATCATGATTGTAACAGGCCTAATGCAAAGGCCAACTGAATTTTTGCCAGTGTGTCGTAAAGCTTTCCCAACCTAGCAACAATTGCTACAAACAAAAGTCCACACATTTGTGGGGGGAGTCTGGTGAGATCAAATAAGGTGAAGTCAAAACAAAAGCAGCCATGAGCATCCATGAGATAAAAAGCCTTCTGCTCTAAGTGGGCAATTCTTACACATCTTGAAGAATGTAGGTCGGTATTTATTCTGCTAGTTTAACCTCAAACAGCATTCCATCTGAACCCAAAATGATAAAACAGAAAGTGTCAGCTTACTTTAGCAGTAAAGAGGCAAGCGAGCCTGTGGGTGTGGATGGGAAAGCAGCTAAACAAGAGCTAACCGTACCTGTCAGCGTGCAGGCCGAGCAGACTGATCAATGAACTGACAACCGGTATTGATCCAACACTTTCATCCCAGTCATTCCATATCAGCTCAACCAAGCCGTGACACCCTGCACTATTTCATCTAAAAAGAATGTAAAGGTTGATCTGAATGCACCACACATTCCCACTATTGTATGATTAAAAAGAAAACGGAAGGAAACACAGCTTTAAAGCCTCAACAGTCCAGTCAGTTTAACAACTGCATTTTCCTAAACATGTGCTTGTTTTGCAAGCCTCTGCAATCAATCACGAGGCCTCCGTATCCACCTGAGCACAAGACATCAAAGACGAGCAAAATAAAAGGCAGGCATCCTTTAGCAAAATTTATAGCAAGAATAGCAAATCCTGTGGAAAAGCACTCAGTGCACAAAAGTACTGATGATCAAAGGAGGCCAAGCACTTGGCTGCAATAGATATTGGGAAAATGTTGATACTGCGTTAAGAAGGTCCACATCTGTTGAGACTCAAGTGTGCACTCTCAGGGGTAGGTGCCATCTGCGTGCAATCAAAAGGATTGTCTCAAGGACCTAATATTAATCCAGACACTTAGAATACAATTTCCCTGGATTTCTCAGCTCTACTGATTTCCAGGAGAATGCATGCCATCATAGGAAGATTTAAGAAAATAGCGTTCAGAATGGGACTTTTTGAAATGGAAAAACTCTGGGAGTTTCTCTGGTGATAACCAGGCATGAGGCAATTGTGAATGCTTAAATGATAAATAATGTTAAGTGGAAAGGTTGGACAAGTACAAACTTGATCTGGATGATAAATGGATGAGTTAATCATTCACTGGTTCACAATAAACATCTCTAAATGGAACTCCAATGGAGTCTGAATATTTATTTCTTCACCAACTACTAGTGCATCTCAAAATTATTGTGATACAGTTCATTGGTATTCATAATTTAAGAATGGAATACAGTCATATTTTATATGTATTACACATAAAGTGACATGTCAAGCCCTTTTTTATTTAATGTTGATCAGGATGGCTCATGAAGACCTGAAATGTTTTTTCATATTTTAGTAAATTATTCAAACAGTGTCAACTTTAAAACAAAGAATGCTTGAAATATGCCACTTCACATGTAATGAATATAAAATATGACAGTTTAACTTTTTGAATTAAATTAGGAACACAGATGAACCTTTTCACAGTATTCTAATTCTTGGAACTGAAGTAAACATTTTACTTTCTGGATTTCAAAAGACAATGCAAACCATCTGATATTGCAATACATGTGACAAGTCATTTCATATGCATAATCTAGGTATTTCATTAAAACATCAAAAACCAATACCACCTTAAATAGGACTCTTAACTTCAAATGAAATATTTTAATAATTTGAGATTCTGGATTTTTGATTTTCTTGATAAGCCATATTAATCAACATTAAAACAAAGACCCCAAAAATGTATTGATGTCACTTTATGTGTAATAAATTAAAAATACCACAGCTTACCTTTTTTTTTTAAATTCCCCCCCCCACAATATTTTACCTTTTTAGATGTGGCACTAATTTTTCTTCAAGTTGTTCTCTTAACACAAACCTAATTCTCATAAATCAAAGCATTTTCTTTTCCAGTGTCCATAATTCTGCTTTTACCCAAGATATCAGATTGGCTATCTGCCTGAAACTGTATGTGTGTGTGCGTGTAAATTATAACACAATATCCCACAACTTATTCATCTGAACTAATGCACAGTGGCTCTTCAATCACTGATTTGAGCTGTTTCATTACCAATAGCCTAGAGATCCAACAACTACAGCACCTGCACAACATAATATGAAAAACCACTGAAGCTAAGCAGGTCTGGGTCTGGTTAGTTCATGGAAGGGAGGCCTCCAAGTAAAACCTTGTGCGGCTGCTGGCAGTGGTGTTGGTGGGGACAACAGGAAGTGCTTCTCCTGTGTGGATACCAATTGCAAAGTGCAGTGACATATTTTAGATGAGACAGAGGTTCTGATTTGAAAGATCTGTGGACATTAACTCTAAAAGGTGTTAACTCATGGTGTTAACCCAAGATTGTGTCTACATTTCCCACTCCTAATCATCCTCATGTTCAAAACTGGTTTAGTCTTGCTTCAACGCTCTGCATAATTGCTAATGTGTGTTGAGAGTTTTGACATTGGCTGCTTTTGCATCATCCAGTTGGATGCTGTATGCTGGTGATGGTTGAGGTGACTCAATCCATCATAAATGTCAAAGAATATTGAGAGTCTAGAAAAGCGTTATTGAAATGCAACTGCAAGTAATATTCAGATCCTAATTTAAAAGAAACTGTAAGCTTCTTTGTGATCATCAGCAAGCCACATGTACATTTAAATGATCAATTTATTGCAATGTTTTTTTTAAACACTTATCACCACTAAAGACGATTCTGACAACTCTTGGATTGCCAAAAGCTTCACTGTACAAGGATCACTATGAGAGTCCAGAGTGAGCATCATCCTGCACACTAATTAAAAAGAGGTTAAAATAATGGCTTGTGGTTATACTAACTCAGCACTACAAAGCACAGCGCTGCTATATTTTACTGCTATATTGCAGAATGTTAAAAGAAACTAAAAAGACACACTAACAGTAAATAAAGTATTTGAAAACATAGGTTTTTTTTAATAAAATGTAAAGTGAACGGCTTTACTTTGCTCAGATGTGTCTTATGTTTTTCATGTTCACATTTAAAATCAGTGTTATTACCAAGGCATGGAACTGCTCACAATATCAAACATTCAACCCGCAAACACTTACCTTGTTGGACCATTTGTAAGCCTGTAGTAGTTGGCTGTACAGAGGAGTTTTGTCTTGTACTGGGTCTAAACTGAGTAAGCCACTGTTGTGTAAGGGATGGCTTTCTGATGGTCTTCCAACCAAATTGCTGAGTCTCTCCAATTCACTGAAAAGAACAGAAAAAGGATATTTTATCCCCATATATGAGACAATTACATAAACTCAAATATTTATTGCAGGGATAAAATATTTTGACATTACTTAATGAAGTTGTGCTCAAAAACAGCAAGTCTAAAAAATCTATAGATTATAGGTGACATTAAGGGTGAAAAAAGTACTCAAATGATTCATCTTAGTCAGATTTTTTGGGGGGCATTTCAAAAGGGGTCTCCAAACTTTTGCATGCCACTGCATGTCAAACAGTCCAAAGAGGAACCTCCTAACCAGCTAAATTAACGTTGTAGTTTGAGCAAAGACAAAATGTTACAAAACATCAGAATAACCTTTACTTTAGTTAATTTCTACTGCAAAATAATATTAAATTTAATTTAGACATGCATTATAAGCTGTTGTTTGGGCGCCCAAACGTAGCTAGTCATTAACTCACGTCAAGTCTCGATTCACTGACTGCAAATTGTCCTGAAATTCAGTGATAAACGCCTTTTCACGTCCTTCAAGAGTGTCCTTATTCTTCATTCCATCTTTCAGCGAGTCGAAAACTCTGGTCACACTGGACCTAAGAGCCTGAATGGCATTAATCGCTTGAGAGAAGGCTTCTAAATTCACACCAACATTCATAACATCCGCCATGGTTGTATCGACTGTGGAAACCGGCGCACAAATGGCGTCACTGCTTCCTGTTTAACATGGGATTTGTAGTTTTAATATCTTTTGGCGTCTATAGAGACTTTTTTTCATATTAACGTTTTTAACAAGGTGTATATAACAAAAACTACAACTGATTCGACTTCTGAATACCTGTTCAGCATTAGTGCATGTGAAACGCAATCTTGCATTGCCATAACCGAACATATAATAAACGAGATGTAAATAAACAAGAATAATTAGTTATATGTAATTAGTAATTAACGATAAGCTGTGATAATAATAATAATAATAATAATAATGATAATAATGATAATAATAATAATAATAATAATAATAATAATAATAATAATAATAATAATAATTCAAAATAATACACTAAAACATTAATGATTAAATTTGTCAATATGTTTGAAGAGTATTTTACATGTACTGTTTTTCATTTTTATTATTATTATTATTATTATTATTATTATTATTATTATTATTATTATTATTTATTATTATTTTTTATTATTATCTCCATTACCTGTTAACACATTTTATTCCAACTCAAATCAATTCCGTATACATCAAATATAAACGTATGGATTGTTATAAAAGGATTTTTGGATTGTGCTCCACTGGGGCTTGTAATTTTTTACTCTTTTCCTAAATTAGCGAAAATTGAATTTCATGTTTTTTATTTGCGCTTAAGATGTTTCATTAACCTTTCTCTTCCAGGTGCTCCAGTCTCGGTTCACGTGACCGTCGTCCTGCCCCTTTAAGCAGGGCGGGCTGCCTGATCTCCTCCTGGGACGCTTATATGCTCCAAGCAGGCACATAAACTTTATCACAAAGCCCAGGTAGGCAGGAGGCAGTGGGGCTGAAATGAACCAGGTTACTTTTAGATTTGTATAAAACAACTGCAATGAAAAACAAGCCGCGCTGAACAGAAACTTATAATGCAGGCTACCGAGTGAGAGCGTTAGATAGCGGTGTTGAGCAGAGAGAGATTGGGAGATAAGATCCAGATCGCGGAGGAGGAGAGAAGAGAAGAGGACAGCTAGGAATGGGTGGATGCTAATGGGTGAAGCCTGCAGGACGGAGAGCTGAAGGAAAGAAAACAGAAACGAAACATATTACTGAGGACGAGGTTGAAGAATACAAATAAGAAAACAAAAAAAGTAGGAAGCGTTGAAGAAGCAGTGAGGCTGGAGCCATGCGCGAGTATCCCGGCTGAAGTGCTGACAGGCGGGAGGATGCTGGGTGTGAAGTTGGTGCGGATGAGCGGAAGAATGGACGGGTGGCAAGACGAGCAGGACCCGGGGTAAGTAGTTCTGGGGGGCAACTTAACGTAAAGTTAATTTACTTGTTTTAATGCTGCTGATAACTTCTGATAAAGCTTGTTTGTAACCTATATACACGTTTTTAAAATGTAGGCTAATCAAATAACTCTTTGTACCTAATTGAGATGAATGTAAACACAGCTAGCATGTAAAAGTTTAATGAGAGCTGCTTTGATATTATATTCTGTATTCCTTTAGCTTTAGGCTAAAGTCCCTCCTCAGATAACTGCCTGAGCAACTTCATATCCCAATTCTTTCATTTATACTAAAGTATGAAGGACATTTTCAGCTTTGTTTCGTTTGTTTCAGCCTTATTTCATTACATATTATGTTATATGTTCACTTGTATTAAAGAAATGTTCCCCTCACTTCATTTCTACAAGCCGGTAAACTTTTCTACTGGTTTAGTCAGATTATCAGGTTTTTGTCAGACCACATTTAGGCTTCTGAGTATCATTTTTCTATGTTTCCTCTTATATCTAAAGATAGCAAAGGCATTTAATATTCATCCTGTTTGGCTGAGCCACATGGGAATAACAGCGCACACCGTTTTCATTTTTTTTCCAATTTTTTTTTCAATTTTTTTAATCCACTCAATACATAAAAAAACATGAATAGTTCTGCTGCTGCCTCTCCTGCCTGCATGCTTCATATGAGATCATCATTCTTTTTTCTAATTTTTTAGACAGAAAGACAGGAATGAAGCAATCTGATGATCAAAGTCACTGCATGAGGAAGACCTGTGGACTTTCTTGCCTTCCACACGAGGAGATGTTCACCTGAGCCCGACTGCGATGTCACCATAGGTTTATAAAAGAAATCAAAGTCCTGTTTATACACAAAACTCACCGTAAGTTTCCATCACCGACAGACTTCGTCCAGAATAGACAGTGTGAGTGGATGGTCAAGAACCTGAACGATGAGAAAAGTCCAACGTCCATGCTGATCTTGCCCGCACGCTCTCCAGCTGTGGCACCACTTGCCTTTCCATGCCCGCGGCCGTACCCTGTGCCATGCTCTTACAGGCATCCCTCTTCCTCCACTGCGTCCTGTTGACTCTCGGCCAGTATGACATATGTAAGTCGCTGGTCAGCACCGACGATGGACCCACATGGGAGTATTACGCCTGCCAACCCAGACCCATGTCCATGAAGGACTACATGCAGATCAGAGTGGACCCTCCGGACATCACCTGTGGGAACCCACCTGAAAGATTCTGCACTTTGGTAAGTGTGAAAATCATTTTTGCACTTTGTCTTTGTGGTCACTTGTCCAAAACTTATTATTCATCTCATCTGAATATGTATCTTAAGCTTAATTATATGATAACTACACTGCATTATTAGCTGTGATTCTAATATATGGATTCTGGAGGTTATGGGGTTATGACGGTTAAGAATGGTATAATATTGTCATTACAACTTAATTAGAAGTTTTAGAAGTCTGTACATGAAGTAAATATGTATAAATGTTTTTTTTTCTAGCTGTATGTGATTATAATAACACAGTCCAACCAACAGGTTGCTGCATGCCAGCCTCCTTAAATAACCGAGAAATTATTCTTATACAGTATATATTTATATATGTATGTGTGTATATATGTATGTGTGTATATATGTATGTGTGTATATATATATGTGTGTGTATATATATATATATATATATATATATATATAATTTAAGGATGTGATGCACACATATAATATTTATGCACATATTGTTTCATTTTGTTTCTGTTCATTGTGTCACCTGCAAGTGTAAGCTTTAATTGGAGCTGCGCTGAGCTTTACTGTATGGTTGGTGTTTGTCCTCAGCACTTTGGGACTTTTCTGCGACTTTTTTTTGCTACCCTGCACAATAGTGCACATTGACCAAACCCACACTTTTAAAAATAAAGGGGTTCCTTGGAGTGATACCACAGAGGAACCACTTTTAGTTCCCTAAAGAAGCTTTTAGTGGATGTTTTTTTTTCGTTCAACTGATTGGTTCTTTACGGAACCAGGAGCCAGTCTTCATCTGAAGAGGCACCTTTTCTTTGTAAGAGTGGAGCCCTGTGATGTGTGACTTTATGGGACTGATTTCATTCTAGAGTCCCTTGTTTGTCCTGCTGATTTATTTCCTTTGTATTTTTGCTCGGCTGGTCCTTTCCGGCTGGTCCTGTTCTAGAGCATGTTGGTAACGGAGGGTGGTTAATCTCAATCAAAGATTCGACAAACTGATGCTTTGGGCGCTGAGCCAGGGGTTTGATTGCAGAATAATCAGATGGAGGGTTTGTCCAGCTGGGCTGCTACTATGCGGCGGGCAGCAGACACACTGCTGTCTGTGACAGGGTGCTAATTCACACGTGCAGAACCAAGCGTGGGGGTAAAAGACAGGGTGGACTTGGGCATCACTTACAAAGGCGACGTCACTCTCTCGCCAGGGACCATGTGGCACGTGGGGGGAAAGCACTGAGCAACTGGTCTAGTACAGGACTTTTAGCACTAAATTTATGTGGTATATTTTGTATTATGTGGAAATGGGCATCATAGTCTCAGTAATTTGACATACACATTTGCTCCACTTGATCCTTAAAAGTCTGGAGTTATTATTCATGTCTTTCAGTACTAATTTAAAGTAAATACACAAGTATTCTTATTCCATATACAATCTAATATAAAGAATTGTTTGCCATTAATCAATCATGTTCATATGTCAGTCTCCTGTCACCAGCTCTAGTTAAACTAGTAACATATGCAACAGCATGCATGCGGTTATCCTTACTCTCAGTGCAAATTTAGCTTATGTTAATAAATATTTGTATTATTATTAAATATTAATTTTATGCAAATTCATTTATATTTGTTGTTGTACATAGTTGTGTGTGTGCATGCTCCCTGCTACTTCAGACTGAACACAGTGACTATTGTAAACTCATGCTAGTGTATAAACAAAGCTTGTGAGCTATTGAAGCATTTAATGATGTAAATATGACACTTTACCCGTGTTGGAGAGGGTATTACGCTATTTTAGCCAGGACAGGCACAAATCTGTCATTGGGCACAGACATTTACACACTCACATTTAAATTAACCAGTTCACCTCACCTCCATGTTTTTGGACTGTGGGAGGAGCCTGGAGACCCCAAAGGAAACCCACACGCAAACAGGGAGAACATGGAAACTCCACCCAGATGGGAACCCAAGCAGGTGCTAACTACCAAGCCACTGTGCTGCTAGTGCATTAAAAAGTACTTAAAAATGAACATGTTTTAATGTTGAATGTAATTACAGAAATAAAGTTTAGCATGTTTACCTCTCGGTGCTGGGGTCTTGGGTTTGAGTCCCCATCTGGGTGAAGTTTCCATGTTCTCCTTGTGTCTGCATGGGTTTCTATCAGGGCCTCTGGTTTCCTCCCACAGTCCAAATCATGGAGCTCAGGTGAATTGGTTACTCTAAATTACCCTGGTGTGAGTGTGTGTGTGGTCAGTGATGGACTGGTGCTCAGTCCTGGCTTTGGCTAACATAGTGCAATGCCTTGCTCAGTGCTCAATGTAGGGGTGACTCACCGCAACCCTGACCTGGATTAAGTGGTTACGAAGATGGACGGATGGATGAATGAATGGATGGATTACACAAGTACACTTATTCTATGTACAGTTGAATGCATAAAATTGTACCTACTTTCTATCAATAATGACTCCAATACCGAATATACACCAGTTATAACTGCATCAAATGTATTTGTAATACAAATTAATGCCTTTATAAATGCTTTGATTTGGATCATCGGTTGAATTAAATGTATGATTGATGTTAATTTTAGAAGCTTCTATTCAGGTTCCTTTGGTTGTCTCTTTTCGTTTTGCTCATTGCTTGAAAACCTTGTTTTTGTAGCAACCAACAGTTTTTAGGAGCTGACACATTATGTGTACATGAACTATGTCCATTCTCCATATGCAGCCCTTTAAAGTTAGAAATGGCTCATTTAAAAGTTTCCGCTCTATGTGCTGCCTTTGGTAGCTTCCTCCTTCACTCTGATCACTGTATCAACTTTCTTATGTTCATGGCGATTCACACACTGCTTGCTCTGTCAAAATAACCCCACACAAGGGCATTGTTTTCATGCATACTAATAAGACGAGGCTTTTTTGCATGTTAACTTGAGATGGCTTAGTGAGCGGAAGACAGCAGAGAGGTGTTTTCACAGGGGGGGGTAGCAGTGTCAGCAATTTTCTCCAGCGATTGATAAAAGCTGACTGTTCATCTCAAGCTCAGACCACTTTGTGTTCAGACATGTAGTTGGGGGTGCAATATTTGGGGGGCCAAACACTTTTAAACTGCTGAGTCCTTCTGGCAGACCAATGTCAGACCCATTCCACCTTAAAAACCTCTTTAAACAATATCCATGCATCATTATACTGCACTCCTGAAAAATCAATGTTACAAAAGGCTTCTTTGGAGTAATGCCAGTAAAGACACAATAAGGGACCTTTCAGTGGAGGCCTCTCTGAAGAGTCATTTTTGTAAAATGAGATGTACAAGCTTGAAGAACCTTGTACGTCTTCACAAGCATTTAGCAAAGAAGTTTAGCAAAGAAACATCAACAGTGTACAGTGTCACATCAAAAATGAGAATAGTGCATTTGTGCCCATAATTTAATTCAAAAAGGTAAAGTCATATTTTATATTCATTACACACAATGTTCAAGTCGTTTCATTAGTAATTTACTAAAAATGAAATATTGTAATAATTTGAGATTCTGGATTTTTGATTTTCATGAGCTATAAGTCATAACTGATCAACAGTGAAACAAAAAAGGCTTAAAATATGTAACTTGTAATAATTATAAAATATGAGTTTGCCTTTTGAATTCAATTCTAAACAGAAATGAACTTTTTCCACAATATTCTAATTTCTTGAGCTACATGTATAAAAGTTATACATGATGAGGGGCGGGTCACAAACTTTGATTACTGTATCAGTTTTCAAAAACACAAATTTTTATTTTATTTTATTTTATTTATCCTTTGTTCAGATTGCAAAAAAGCAGTTCTAGAATATTGGACTTTATAACATTGGATTGGGATAAATGCAAATTATTGCACTCTTCTGACTACAAAAAAGTAAAATTTTAATTTAATGTTATGCGTATGGTGGAGTTTTTATACTACGGACAGTTTTCCTAAAGTTACATACAGTATCACAATATATAGAATTGTACCCCTGCAGAGTTGCACAAAGAATCAAAAGTATTGAAACATTTCAATACTCAAATTTTTCAATCAGTTCTATACTCTAACTTTCAATACTTTCAATACTTTCTAATACGAATTTTACGCCAAGAACTTATGCTAATTGAACACTGCATCTTGCTTACATCTGAGTAGCTCTCTGTGGATTTCAGAGATTACATGAACTGAAAAAATGTGGAAATGTGTTTGTGTTTTGTCAAATAACTGTGTTGTGTTACACAATGGTGAGTGTTTTTAATTTTTAGCCAGACTGTTAATTTGGTATTGATTACCATAATACTACACTTTGTATCAAAGTAAAAATTCTAATATTGAAACAATCTGAAACCCCTGGATCATGACATCATATCTGGTTCGCACCAATACACAACGCTATACAGGATTAAGTTGTTTTTTAAAGTTGTTACCCATATCCATAAAATAAAGTATCCATCCCATCCATCCATTATCCCACTCGCTTTAACCTTATCAGGGTCGCAGTTAGTCCTCTATCCCCTCACTGGGTGCAGGGCAGGGCATCACACTATTTCAACTAAGCCCATTACAGGGCACCAATCCAGTAAAGTACCCATATAATTGCTAAATCAGTTTTAAGATTAGATTCAACCTTGCCAATGGAATTTGACCTCTGCATCTCAACACACACTACTGAACACACTAGGCTGTGAGAACATGTGCCCAAAGCAATGGGCAGCCCTATCCATGGCACCCGGGGAGCAGTTGGGGGTTAAGTGCCTTGCTCAAGGCGATAGCCTACAGCAGTTTAGCCCCGCCCATTTGCATTGACTTTATAAGGAGACAATACACAATACTGGACAGCCAATCAGGATATAAGTCACTTACATTTATCAGTCATACAAACCTGTTTGAGAGAGAGAGCAGTCAGAGAATGGTCATATAAAAGCTTTATACTTGGAGAAGAAGAAGAGAAGAAAGTGAAATATGCTGTGAGCACCTTAAAGCAAAGGTTAACACATGAAAAGTTGAAAACTGAACAATTCATAAGGAGTTACTCAGGCATAAGGTACATATAGCTGACTTGCAATTTGAGGAGTAATTAATAAAGAAGCTGTAATATTGATATTGTAGTAATGCTTTTAGAGGATGATGGAAGTGGGCACGCATAATTAACCAAGCACTTGACTTCAGACGAGACAGTAACATGGATGAAAGTCGGAGCTCCTCCTGCTAGATAAGAACTGCAAGCTGTGTATTTGATATAGTATGTTTGCTACTCCATTAAGCCACTATTACAGTGTGTACAATTGACGTTCCCCCTTTTTCTTTACCCCCTCCTCCCTGAAAGTGAGTTAATTGATCAGCATAAGCCCCTCCAGATTCAGTAACTTCACTTTCTTTGGAGAAGCTTTCCGGCTCATTAAAGATTTAGAGGAAATTTCAGTCACTCAGCGCCCACAGGAGATGCCGTTGCATTTTTACTCAGCGCTTTGCTTTTTCCCGAACGTGATGTTAGCCCCTGCTGGAAGCTCGCATTGTATGTACGGCTAATGAGGGGGAGCGAGAGAGAGAGAGATGTGAGAAAGGAGAGAGAGAGAGAAAAGTGATGGGAGTATCTCAGCTTAGCTAAGCAGAAAGATGAAGCCTGACCCAACGCTGCATTCACACATCTGAGCATATGGAGAAAGTGTTTGTATGTGTGTACGCGTGTGTGTTTCATCTCTGTTTGAAGTGAGCTGCAGCTTCCATTGTTGATCTTGCACTAGAGCTTCTTGTTTGAATGAAAGTACGTTCCTCGGCAGCAGAACCATCTGAGGAATAATCCTGCTCCATATTGGAGTCGCCCGTTTAGAAATGCACCAACAGCCCGAACTAAAAATAGCAGCTCGAGTAACTGTACAGCCGTGCAGTGCATCTTGGGAAAAGCAGAAACATTTGGTCCAGATTTTGTGATTTTTTTTTGTAGGTAGCACTAGTGATGCTCCATGTAGCTGGTGTGGTTAATAAGATTTTAAAGGCCAGGCATATGTGTGGCGGAACATCTTAAGCCTGGTCCAGCACTGTGGCTAGTCTTTTTGTCTATTTTTCATGAATTTTTCATGAGTCTGGACTCCCTCTTCCTCCTCCCTTCCGTGTGGTCCCGTTGGGGGACGAGACCATCCTGTTGTGTTTGTGTCTGTGTGCAATAATCCCCAGCTGCTTGTTTTCGTGCCTTCTCAGGTCTTCGGGGATTCTTCAAATTACTGCAGATTCATGTGGTAATCCACCATCCCGTCACCGCACAGGCTGGTTATGTTGTGTTGAGAGAGGCCATCAGTGTCAGTGTTCCTTTGATATCTGCAGAAAATGCTTGATCAGGTATTGGGGAAAAGAAAAGAACAAACCCAATCTGATTCTGTCACACCAGAAATAGCACAGAATTGCTTGTAGTAGAGCACAAGCATAAGGTGATGTGCACCAGTAAAAATACAGGTGACAAAAATGTTCCTTCTTTAATGCTGTAGAAGAAAGATTTTGTAAATTATAACCTTTATAAAGTTTAACACTAGATTTCCCAAACGGGCCACTGAAAGCAGGCTGTCTGCAGGGTCTCTCCCCCTGCTATTTTTTTCTGTAATGACACAAATGACAATTATCATACATTTTTATATTATTACATATTATACAGTGAATGTCGAAGAACACAAAAAATCAGAAGCAGAAGAGACCTGGGTGTTTCATGGCTGGCTGGATGGAATTCCAGCAATCATTTATATAAGTATAGTTGGTAGCTGATGACCCATCAGAGGGAGGGGGGAACAAGAATCTCAAAAAACCTGAGAATTCTAGTGTTAAAGAACTTCCACAGAATTGGTTCTGACATTATGTTGGTTTTATAATGTCACCGTGGGCAAGAATGTGTTGGCAAGAACCTGGTGAAATAATACCAAAAATGATGCAATTTCCAATTTAACATATTGCAAAGTATTAAAATCTAATTTTAGGAAACTATCAGTCATGCACCCTTGTAATTCCTGTTTAAAATGGAGCAGAAAAGTCTAATATCTGAAGGTAAATTACAACCCTGCCATGTAGTGTTTGGGAGTTTAAACACAGCAGAAAATATATGACTGTCTGCCACCAATCTTTGGATGCAAACTATTAATTAAAAATCAATATTATGGGGGCTCCGAGTGGCTCAGCAGGCTAAGACGCTGACACTATGATCAGAGGATCGCGAGTTTGAATGGCGGTCATGCTGTTTGCCATCAACAGCCTGGGCACAAGAGAGGAAAAATTGGCTGTACTCTCTCTGGACAGGTAGATGGTGCTCTCTCTCTCTATCACTCGCACACTGCAATGTCCTCTGGCTCAGGCGTCTACTGATTGGTCCAATCGGAGCTGGGAGTCCTGCGCTTTCCTCCGAGCGTGTTGGCTCCTCAGTGATGGTGTATCAGCGGTAGTTAGAAAAGAGGCGGCGGCTGCATCACACGCAACGGAGGAGGCTTGTGCTTGTCTTCACCCTCCTAGAGTCAGGAACAGTGCAAAGTGATGTGGAGAGTCCCCTAGCAGATGGGATGTGTTAATTGGCTACTACTACATTGGGAAGGTGATAAAAATTGGCAAAAAAATTAAATAAATCAATAATATGGTTTTAAGAATCATTGCAGTACAAAATATACTATTGCGATACTCAAACGCATCATCTTCTTACAACCCCATGATATTAAAAATTGCAAATATTAATGAGGGTGAAAGTACAGTAATTGAGCGCTCTAGACACAGTATACAAATATATTTAATTATTTTGTTTTATAAGGTTGTTTTGAATGAAAACATTTGATTTGTATCACTGTTGTTTGATACTCACATTTTCAGTAATTGTATCATTACAGGAAAAGAAAAAGTGGCATTCTGCTATCACTAGAGCCCCTTTTATACCTGCACAGTAACCCTGAACCTTTCCAAAATTTATCCAGAGCAGCTGTATGTGTGAATGCAAATGAATAGTGCAGGTAATGTTCCAGAGAATTCAGTGTGTGTGCTGATTTCCACTCTATTGTTGATATCGCACATAATATAGCCTTTTCTGCCATCTTCAATGTGCTGTAAACCAAACACTGATTTCCACAGCGTACCTCATGCGGTGGCTCCTACAAGTGCTACACAGATGCTGCCTCTTGCTTGAAGCACCCCCAACATTTTAGTGAAAACACTTTTGAAATGGAAAATCACTAACTGCACACTAAATGTGTGCACGAATAACTCAGTATAAGGCCCAGATCTGATTCTCTGTGGACATTTTGCAGAGTGCATATATATAAAGAAGCTTTTTAGGGGTGAAATTCAGTACCAGAGCATTTTTCAGCCCAAACAAATGATTGAGGTTTTCTACAATCACTCCACTCTAACTCTTCATCTTATAAGAAAATTTTTCCACACTTCTTTGAATTTAAAGTTTATGGTAATATGCAGATTTAATTAAAGTTGCACTACTCACTCGCCAGTCCATATACAGAGAGTAAACTTCAAACACAGCCTGTTTTGAATACGTCATTGTTGTGATGTCACAAAAACTAATATATTACACATATCTGCTCAAACAGAGTTTAGCTGCACCTTTTCGCAGTGATGTTGTAAAGAGTGTTTCAGTCTAGAGTGGTTTTGAATGAGGTACAATGTTGGGTCATTAACATGTAATCTCACATCTTAAAAATACACATTACTAAAAGCCGATTTAATTGTCAGGCATATAAAATGGTCAGTCTTAGGTGAATGTGCTACGTAAACCCACACAAACCTCGAAATCAATCAATCAATCAAATTTTATTTATAAAGCGCTTTTTACAATTGATGTCACAAAGCAGCTTTACAGGGTTAGCAATAACAGACATAAAAT
>BRDA01006511.1:49803-63190 GCA_036984385.1 Crenuchus spilurus
TATCAAATAAAAGAGTAGAAAATGAGTAGATTAAAAGACTGTGTTGATGAGTTAACTCTATGTATTCACTCATTACTAGTTGTAAGATTAATAAAAATAATACTAGAATAATAATATTAAACTATGGTTTAATGGTTTAATTGCATAATTAATTAGCTGCTGCTGACTAGAAAACATGTTTACATATTAAAGCCCTGTTCGGGTGCTCTTGGGGTGAGTGAAGGCTTGGATTCGAGCTTTTTTTCTGGCCGGTATAATTAGGTAGCTGTTCACTGGCAGCTGCTGGTAGGCCTGCAGGCCCTGGGGGAGACGCCTTCACTGTAATTAACTCACGCTGCAGAAAAAAAGAGGGCCACCTCTCCAGGTAGAGGACTAACAGTACACTCTCCCTCAGTGTGGTACCTACATGCCCACAGCTAAGCTGTCATTGGCTCAGTCCTTCATACAGATCTGCACTGATCACACTTTATGGGGCGCTGTAAGTTTAAGAGCCACTCCTAAAGACCCACTCATAAACTACTGATACACAGAGCACTTTTTTAAGGTGCTATAAATGCTGCCTTGAGTGGAGTATGGACAAATAGGGGAAGGATTATATGCAAGATTTTGTGGTGTATAAGACACAAAATATTAACTGTATTAACAGTAAATTTGTGAATAGAACTCAATTGCGAAAGTAAATCAAATTTACATTTTTACTTTTGCCACAAATGCAGCCATTCGTGTTAGGTGTTTGTCAGTTGGGGTTTGGTGTTTGCTTCTTTAGTTTTGAAGCTATAAGGCTGATGGTGTGGCCTTGATGGAAGAGAATGTGTCACAAAGTGAATACACAAAGGCTACGTTCACATTTACAAGCCTCATTACTCAATTCTGATTTTTTGTTCAGATCAGTTTTGTTTATGTTGACGGTTCACATTCATAACCTTAAGTGACCTGTATCTGTCTGTAATGTGAACTGAATTGAACTATCATGCATGCACACATTGATACATTTATACACGTCATCTCCATCACAAACAAAAAAATCATCCCTGTACAGGGTTGCCAGGTTTGCAAAAATTGCAGTCACTTGTAAAACTTAAGAGATGTTGGATTTGAGGTTTTTTCACTTACCGGTAATAGAAAAGAAAATGCATGACAAAGATTTACTTTTAAAAACATCTTCAAAAGTCTGTGAATTGACACTGGATCTGGCAACCCTGTGTTTATGAGACTGATTGTGTTAAAACTGGTCAAATGGAAGTGTTAGTAACTGATGTTTGCATGGTATTTTGCTCAGGAGTGCAGTAAACAGCTTGTGGACTGTACATGATCAGGTTGAGAAGGTGAATAAAAGCCCGTCAGCTGCTTTTGCTGTTTTAGCAGCTCCTGAGGGTAAAAAGGAGTGAAGGCAGCAATGACTCAGCACTACACGCATGTTAAGTGACAGTCTGAAATATCTACTATGTAACCAATTTTTTTAAAATTTATTTCTAGGTTTTTGCCAATTTTGATCCCCTTCCCAATGTAGTGGTAGCCAATTAGCCCATCCCCTCCGTTAGGCCTCTCCCCGTCACTTTTGCAATGTCCCTGACTCTAGGAGGGTGCAAGCAAGCACAAGCCTCCTCCGCTGCGTGTGATGCAGCCACCGCCTCTTTTCAAACCACTGCTGATACACCGTCACTGGAGAGCCTAACACGCTCGGAGGAAGGCACACAGGGTCCCCAGCTCTGATTGGACCAATCAGCAGATGCCTGAGCCAGCGGACATTGCAGTGTGAAAGTGATAGAAAGTGAGAGCGCCATCTACCCGCCCAGAGAGAGCACTGCCAATTTTTGCTTTCTTGGGCCCCGGCTGTTGATGACACACAGCATGACTGGGATTCGAACTCGTGATCCTCTGGTCATAGTGGTAGTGTCTTTCTTTTATTTTAGGACATTTAAGAAAGCCTATTGAGCTGGATCTTGAGCGCAATGTGTGTGTGATGTTAAATGATGTGATGTAAAGATGTGGTCCCAAAAACATTTACCATATCTGATCCACCCTAAGTTTTGAATATTTTAAGCTTTACAGGATTGCATGCAGCATTGCAAGAACACCATATTTTAGAAGTTTCCCCGTTCCCAATTCAGCAATGTTACTTTCAGTTTTATGGTGCAGCTTTACGTGATAAAAAATTGTCATGCTTACTGTATATGGTCTTTGGCACTAAATGAGTAGCAGTAAAAATAATGCAGTCATACACTGTGATTCCTTTAGCCAATAATTTGATGATTTCCAATGCCTTAAAATTTGTCATGATGTGATTCCATATAAGGGTCTGCAGTTACAATGGCCCATGGAGTCACATCACAACAACATTTACAAAGCAAAAACAAAAGCTGAGATCACAACAGCATGAAGAAAATGCTGCATACAAAAAACCCACAACGCAATGACATTAAGAAAATGCAGCAAACAAAAAAAATCGCAGAACACAATGACTTTATGGAAATGCAGCAAACAAAAAAACCCTACAATGCAATGACATTTAAAAAAGCAACAAACAAAAAACAGTGCAACAACATTAAGAAATCGCAGCAAAAAAATCGCACAATGCAATTCTTAATGTCGTTTTTTTTGTTTGTTTGCTTAATGTCCTTGCATTGTGGGTTTTTTCTATGCAGCATTTTCTTAATGCTGTTGTGTTCTCTGTTTTTGCTTTGTAAATATTGTTGTGATGTGACTGTGTGGGCCACCGTAGCATCTTTAAGTTGATGCAGTGATATCTATGTGTGTGTGTGTGTGTGTGTGTGTGTGTGTGTGTGTCTGTCTCACTGTTATAATGGCTAACTTTATAATTGTTATGACTACAAATGACAACAACAATGATAGATATCTTTCAGAGCACTGAAAAACATCATAATATAAATTTACAATAATAGACAAAACAAGTTGCTCAACTTTAACATTTTTCCATTATGCTCCCCTTTTATTTTCGCTGTCTTCTTTTTCTGCTGGTTATCCTGTAGAATGTAAAAGAGGGTGTAGAGAATAAAACTGAAGGTCAGGAATCCCCATTGGTAGGTGTTTGCAGCTAATTACTGTGCTAATGTCATTAGGCTAATATCATCAGAGCATATGTGATAATAGTGCCACATGCACTAGAGACGGCTAGATATAAACAGTATAAGCTCTGCATGCTAAACATATTGCACAGCTCGTAGGGGCTTATCAGGCAGTTTGCAAACTAAATGTAGTGTATCGTCATTTAACACAAATGCTGATCTGTTTAATTAGATATTTTGGATAAACGGTCTCATTTGATCATTTTTCAGCATCAGCTATGAACTTCACTTTGACAGCTTTTAGAGATTTGACCTGCACTAACTGTACACTCCAGATGCCTTATGCAGGCTAGAGAATTAGGTTCCCGCTTAACCAATGCCCCTGGATTAGCATGACAGTAAGTCACGGAGAGTTAGTCTCCGGTCATAGTTAAAGGTAAACAGACCTAATTTTTAAGGTTGTTTTTTTTTTCTTCAATTAATTTGTGACAAAATAATACAAAAATTTGAAGGCATGACCCAATTAGGTTCTTGAGTTCAGAGAAGAAAAATCTTAGTGTTCTACAGCTAAAAGGACAAACATTGTAGATCACATCCTATTACATCTTAAGGTGTGACCATGTGGCCAGCCATGGTCTTAAATAAGATCAGTGTGATAGACCTCAGACTTAAATCAGGGTTGAGTTGTTTCACTTAGTTCAGTAGGTCAAGATATACATTCAATTTGAAAAATCAGATTTTTTTTTTCATTTGGAAAACGTAAATTTTATTATTATTATTATTATTATTATTATTATTATTATTATTAATAATAATATTGAAAATTTAATTCTAATAATTCAACATTCAACTGTCTTTGTAATGTGACAAGAGTGTCTGTCTTTGTAGATCCTATTCAGGTTTGTATATTGGTAACAACTTTCTGGTACAATATATATCATGATACAGGAGTTATGATTCCATATAGTGGAATACAGTAAGCAAGCCTATTTGTGATCTAATTTTAGGAAAACTCAGCACGTTTAGGCTGCTTATTTATGTTGGTCTAATGAGTCTAATGGCTAAAGATTACAACACTGCTGTCTAGTGTTTAGGAGTTTAAACACAACACAAAATGAACCATCGTCTGCCACCAATCTTTGCAGATGAACTATTCATTAAACGTCAATACTGTGGGTGTGAGAATCAATGTAGTTTCACAAAACATGGAAAAAGTGCAGCATGTGAAGTAAAAATTCCTCATAATTTGCTTTTTCCACACATGCATTTACATAGGAAAATGAAAGAAATCAGAGTATGAGTATGCATGCATCCAGGTCCCTTAGTCTAAGAAAGTGGAGAACTCTGTTTGCAAGTCCATGTGAAAGTCAGAATTTCATTAATTCTTATAGTACTGGTGTTCATGTAAACACATTTTTCAGATTAAGTATAGTCAGTCTTATACTTAAAGCAAATAACATATAAAAACCCCATACCTGGGAATTCAGGAACTGTAAATCTCCAAAGAACCAATGCTTTAGCTATAAATAACTACTTAACGATTTCCTTAAAAACAATAAAAAGATGGAGTAATACATTTTCAGACTGTAAAACTCATTGGTTGATCAGTAATACACAGCTCTGGTAAAAACATAATAAAAGCAAACACTGTAACGTTCATGTCACGTCAGCTGGCTAGCGTAATGCTAACAAAACTTGCTTTCATTGAGCTGCGCAAGTTTTTTTTCCCCATTGACCAAATGTGACATCATTTTGTTCTCCAACTTTCCAGTTCTGAGGTAAGTAGAACACAGCATTAATCTACCACAGCTTCAGAGACCTGCAGTTTTGAGTATGTGAGTGTGTGTGTGTGAATGTGTATTTGTGGACCACCAGAGTGCAAACGATCGTGTTCTCTGTTTACTGACATGGGTCCCTGCTGCTGCCAAGCAGTGGGCAAACACTACGCTTAGCACTGTGTCACCAGTTAGTGGTGACAGGATTCCTGTCAGGCTAACAACTGTGGAGCTTTAGCATGAGAGCCACCTGGAGCAGCAGTTGGGCAGGATTTATGTGCTGGGTGGAGGCTGTGGAGGATTGAGGTGGAAAGGTAATAAAGGCTGAGGCTCGCTACACTCCCAGATTAGATTTCTAGAGGCTTATGATATAAGGCTTTATATCAGTATATACTCTGTGGTTGTCCAGATTAGCATTAGCACTGATCACTAGAGATGCACCAAATGAAAAATTTTGGCCGAAACATGAACAAAATAAAACATTTCCCTGAATACCGAACACATATTAATTTAAATAAATAATTATAAAATTACAAACTTCCCAAATAAGTCTTATACTTAGTCAGGAATTAATGTCTGTATTTTAATAAGTTGGTTTGACATCATTAGGTTTAATAACGAGTTTAACTGATTATTCTTTTATATTTGTATATAAAACAAATTTAGAAAAATTGCACAAGACAATAATATATGAATATGTATGAAGATACATGCATGTTACATTATTACTAATATTTAATATTAAAAACATGAAATAAAATAATGAAAATGGCTAAAATGAAGTCACATTGATGTTTTTTGTGATATAATTTGAGTGTCATTGGCTACAAACACTGAAACACTTTCCATTTCTTCTGGTAATTTTGAGACGGTCCCTAACATTCATATTCTGACTTCTTCATAAATGTAGTTTAGTAAAGGTTGTGGTTATAGTTTGTTGCCATTTCACCACCAAACTTTTGACTTGTCAGGATTGAAGGAATGGGGAAGCAGAGATGCGGACACACTTGTAGAGGAGAAGTGAGGTTTTAATAAAAGACGTGATCCAGAAAACATAACAAAAGCATGAACATGAAATAAAACAGGCTAACATCAATAATTCAATAATTACGAAACAATCTGACTAGGACAAAATGATTAGCACAGGACTCTCAAACACAGGGGTATAAAGGGGAGCATAATTAGACACAGGTGAACTTAAAGACACAGACACATGACAAAGCGTGACACACTTACACAAACAGATCAAAAGTATGTTTTTTTTGACCGAATCATTTTGGTTGCCAAATATTCGGTGCATCACTACTGTCACGATTTCATGTCATGTTTCCTGGTTTATGTGTCTGTCCCTTTAAGTCTGTCCTGTCCTGTTCCACTCTTATCCTCAGTGTTTGCACCTTTTGTTTATTTACCTGTTTCCTATGTAAACCCGTATGTGTCTCCATGTTGTTGAGTCATTGTTTATTTGTGGTGTCACGTGTCTATGCCGTTGATGTTCCTGTGTTGTGTGCTTGTGATCACTTCATTGAACGTTCTTCAGCTTCTCTGCATGTGTTCGCATCATCTTCATCCAGACATTCATGGGATGACATACTGATCACCAGTTATCACTCGTTTTGCATTTAAATGGTTCAGTTATTTCCTTTATAAGTGATAATGTTGTGACCATTTTCTCAGTTCTGCCACATATTTCCAATATAATTTGGATGAAGTAAGAAAGAAAATCCCAAGTGTGTCTCCAAAATGGTAATGTATGCTAATGTGCAAGTCATTTTTGACCATTTCTATTGGTCACAAAATGATCACAGAATGTAAAGGACAGCTGGCGTTTTCAAACAAGTGTTAACAGTGACTTCAATGCTTGAACAGTTGGAGCTCTTGTATGTTGGACAGTTTGTTTCAAAACCTTGTCCTATATTTCAGGACTATACTTGCAATTGTCCGACTTGTTCATGTTCACAAAAGCAGCCACTTCTGCACCCATGCAGTCCACTGCAAATTCTTAACGGCACAACAATGGAGACCTTCCAGTCAATCCGAGCACCTGTTACATAGACTCCAATTTGGATTGGTGCTGGATGTGACTGTTAACTTCTTCGCCTGTTGCTATAAATGTTGCTTACAGATGTATTAAGGGGGCAGGGGTGACCACATGGCCATCCACAGGCTAATCCATTCATCTGCCGTATAAGTCGAACACTAAAGTATAAGCTGTTAGCCCACACAGCTATGCTAACGACAGGGACTTTAGGAGCGGGAGAATGTGATTGTAGAGGCAATCACCTGCTCAGCTTAACTGCATTATGAACAAATGCTGTGCCAGCTGTCCTAAACGTAGGCTTGCTTGTTCATCACTAAGGTAGGCTTTTGCCCATGAGGACCTCTTCCTAAATCAAAAGCAAGTGGATTTCATTAGACACCCTTGTGTCTCATCATTACTTAAATATCCATCATCGTTTTTCACAGTGATTTCTAGTCATTTTCTGTCTCATCCACGTGTAAAATCTTTTTGGCTTGTAATATTTAGATTTTTTCCCTAATTTTATAGTTTTTTGTACATTTTCAAAATATGCAAAAACCATCCGTACATCCATTCATCCATCCATCCGTACATCCGTACATCCATCCATCCATCCATCCGTACATCCATCCATTCATCCGTACATCCATCCATTCATCTGTACATCCATCCATCCATCTGTACATCCATCCATCCATCCCTACATCCATCCATTCATCCGTACATCCATCCATTCATCTGTACATCCATCCATCCATCTGTACATCCATCCATCCATCCGTACATCCGTACATCCATCCATCCATCCGTACATCCATCCATTCATCCGTACATCCATCCATTCATCTGTACATCCATCCATTCATCTGTACATCCGTCCATCCTTACATCCGTCCATCCGTACATCTGTCCGTCCATCCGTCCATCCATCCATCTGTCCATCCGTCCGTCCATCCATCCGTACATCCGTCCATCCGTACATCCGTCCATCCGTACATCCGTCCATCCGTACATCCATCCATCCATCCATCCGTACATCCATCCATCCATCCGTACATCCATCCATCCGTACATCCATCCATCCATCCATACATCCATCCATCCGTACATCCGTACATCCATCCATCCGTACATCCGTCCATCCATCCATCCATCCGTACATCCGTACATCCATCCCTTCATCTGTACATCCGTCCATACGTACATCCATCCGTCCATCCGTACATCCGTCCATCCGTACATCCATCCATCTATCCGTACATCCATCCATCCATCCGTCCATCCATCCATCCATCCATCCATCCATCCGTCCATCCATCCATCCATCCATCCATCCATCTGTACATCCATACATCCATCCATTCATCCATACATCCATCCATTCATCCATACATCCATCCATTCATCCATACATCCATCCATTCATCCGTACATCCATCCATTCGTACATCCATCCATTCGTACATCCATCCATCCGTACATCCATCCATCCATCCATCCATAATCTTCTGCTTATTCCTGATCAGGGTTGCAATGTGTCCCCTACCCCAGGACAGGGCATTACAGTATCTCTGCTAAACCCAGGACAGGGTACCAATCCATTGATGGGAACACACACACATACCAGTACAATTTAGATTATCCAAATAAACCTCCCCATTTTTGGAACATGGAAACTCCACCGAGATGGAGACTCAAACACCAAACTATGCAAAAACTTCACTATAAACGTCTTTGCTATCTTAGAATCCAATGACATCTTATTAGACTATTACTATTACTTTGCTGGTGAAAAATAACCATTCGTTTGCAGTGATCATGTATACACATCAGAATCATCACAGATACTGGAAACAGCTCAGTACTGTGTAGATCCTCTTCTATCATTGCTGACTCCCTCACACCACTTCTGCACACTTTTTTCATAACTGTTTTTAAAATGATCTAAAGGAAATGCTTCCTACGCCTTTTTCACTGCTGCCCCGCAATCACAGAAAGAACAGTGGTTGGCGTTTTCTACTCCACAGATTTCTCAACATAGTCTCACAAGTTCTGAATGGGACTGAAATCGGTGTTAGTGCTGGTTGTGTCATCACCTGAATTTCTTCATCAAACTGTCTCCTCATTTTGTTGGAATATTAATGTTTATATAAGTGAACAGAAAGGTTAGATTCTCTCAAACACATCAAAAAAGTCGCTAAATGTGTAACAAAAGGGTTATGTTAATGTACTGCTAGTGCTTCTCACACCAGGTGAACCAAGTAAGATTTATCATTTCATTATCATTTAATTTATAACAAATTTGCAGTTTAAAAAACTTTTCAAATTGAAGAGCTGCATTTTTTGTAGCCAACATTATTAAAAATATTGTTTAAAGGTTTATGTGGAAAAAAATAACCTAAGAACTTCCTGTAGATAAGTTGCACCAACACAGGGCAACCAAACCTCTATGTGTTGTGTCATCACGATGAAATATATTGGCATTCTGGCACATTACATTCAGGGGTCAAGCCTCAAACCGGAAAAAAGTGGATATTCCAATAAGGCCTGATCCTTAATTTGGGAAAATAATTACACTCACAATAAAAAAATCATTCAGCCCCATTACAAACGTAAAACATTTATTATTGTATGCAGTTATATTTTTTAGTTTTGGTTTATCAAAGTATATGAAGTATACATATATGTATATGAAGACTCTTATTTGTGAGGTGTGGGGAGGAACGGAAGGGCAAAAAAAAACAGGATAAAAAAAAGGAAGATTGAATTTTTTGAGAAAAAAAAAAGCACTGAAGACAGGCAAACGTACAAAATGGATTCAAGGTCAAAAACGGGCAGGGGTCAGATACTGGAGCACAGAGATAACAATGCATGAATCAAAGGGCAAAAACAGGTCATTCACGAAAACAGCAGATCATAAAATAAGTCAATGCTTCGCGCTAGTTAGAGTCTGTGAGGAGTTTAAATAGAATCCAATGATTAGTCACAGGTGAGCGCACTCAGTACTCAGGTACCTTCGCTCCCTCCTATGATTGGCTGGCCGCATGCGCAGCTGTCCTGGTGCATGTTGGGAAGTGGAGTCCCGAGAGTTAGTGGTGCGCGTACGAGGTCTGACACTATTTGATTATTGATGTAGCAGAATATAACATCATAATAATTCACAATACATCATATTCATCACAATATTTTTTGAGGTTTGGAACAAACAAGAAAGCATCAGTAGTGCCACATTTAAAAATGCTGCCAAAATATGACAAATGATGTTCTTTTAAAAAACAAACTGTACAGTTACTGTTCTTTAAAGAAGTAAATCCCCCAGAAATCATCAATCAACTCCACTTATCTCACATGTATTTGATCATCCAAGACATGTTTGGCATCCAAATTTTGCTTCTTTAATTTAGAAATTGAGCTTTGAGGCTAACATTGCTAACAAAGACTAGAATCCAATAGCCACCTTAATAGACTAGTCTATGAAAACACATAAACAAAATCTCTCTCTCTGCTCAAACCACTTGCAGATCTTAATTATGCTCTCAGAGGCTAGTACAGTGGGCACATTTTGACGATTATAAAATGTTAAAAATGAACAAAAACTTATGCAGTTTGTCACGGTTGCCTTTAGCAATGAAATATTCATTTATATATTGTATAACATGTGCAGTAGGCTGAGAGACCTTTTGATGCTGTATTTTGATGGGAAGGGCTAATTTATTAAGGTGACTATTGAGTTCTATTGACTATTGAGATGCAGATTTGGTTGCAGGATTGATCTTACAAATGTGTTTGTTGTCCTTATAGGAAAACCCCTACCTGTGCAGCGATGAGTGCGACGCCTCCACCCCTGACCTAGCCCACCCACCTCAGCTGATGCAGGACAGAGAGCGCAGTGGCCTCATCACTTACTGGCAGACTGTAACGTGGAGCCGCTTCCCTGAGCCACTGATGGCCAACATTACACTCTCATGGAACAAAAGCTTAGAGGTGACCGACGACATCGAGATCACCTTTGAGTATGGCCGGCCTACCATCATGGTGCTAGAGAAGTCGCTGGACAAAGGTCGAAGCTGGCAGCCATACCAGTACTACTCTGACGACTGTATGGAGGCCTTTGGCATGCCGGCCAAAAGAGTGCAGGACCTCTCAGCAGCCAACGTGACTCGGGTCATCTGCACCGAGGAGTACTCCCGCTGGGTGGGCTTTAAGAATGAGAAGATTGTACGTTTTGAAGTTCGTTATCGCTTCGCGATCTTTGCAGGGCCTAAGTTGCTGAACATGGACAACCTGTACACCCGGATGGAGAGTATGAAGGGTCTGCGAGATTTCTTCACCTTCACTGACCTGAGGCTACGACTGCTGAAGCCTGCGCTCGGAGGAACCTATGTCCAGAGAGACAACCTCCTCAAGTACTTTTACGCCATCTCCAACATAGAGGTGCCTGCGAGGTAAGATATCACAAAGTAATGTTGTTTGGTGTGGCTATGCTGCATTTTGCCACTGCTTGTGTTTTATTATTGTTATTAAATGTCAAAACAGTGGATTAATTTATGATTGGCAGGATGGAAGTGGGATTCTAGCGTATTTGCTAGTAACATTAGCTTGCCAACAACACTTAGTGGGCTTAAAGTATGAAATTGAACAAGGATGCACAGTGTCACTTCATTGCAAATAGCACCTCCTGTATCTCCAACCTGCTAAACGTGAGTGAGTGAGTCATAAGCCTGACCCTGTACATCTAAAACTTCTGATACATCAACATAACATACTAGTTTATATTCTGCTATACTTGGTGACTATTCATCTACTAAACAATCATTACTTGGTTCTGCCCTCTAAAGGTTAAAAGATGCAACTACCATGAAGTTATTTTAAGCTACATTTGTATGGAGGGTGATCATCAGACATTGTAAAGCTTTATTGAGTTAAGCCTTAGTTATAAGTGAAATGGAGCAGCACGCAAGTTGGTTTTGACCTTAATGCTGCATTTATTGCTCCTGATTGAGACATTTCAGTAGCTTCAGATACAAGAAAGATTCATTTAAATGATGTCAGGATGCTCTTAAGCATTTCCATCTGCGGCAAACCAATTTGTCCTTTGTCCTGGATATAACTGTTGGCAAACATACCCAAGATAAAAATGTACGCGACGAGAGCATTGATGCAGGACTCAAACCTCCGGTAATACAAGCCTTCAATCAATAGTTATTCTAGTATGTCAAACAGGAAATTGTTTTAAGGGCGACAGCGAGAGGGCCGGGTTAAGTAGACAAATGGACTCGGAGAAAGGCTCGTCAAAGCTCTGACTGATGCTGCCTCATACCGTAATGACCGGGTCGGGGATTGGAAACGCTAAGCCTGGAAATTGTTCCTGGATATTTTATTCATCCCACAATATTGGGAAGCGTTTTAGTGAGTGCTGAATAATGAAAATACCTCCATCAGCTGGACAGTGAGGGCCTCTCTAAATGGACTGCACAGAGCATGGGACGGATGAGGGGGTTAGGAGGAGTGCGCTTCTAACACAGTAATCAGATGAGCGAAGGCCCGACAATGCTTTCCCTGTCACGGCTCATTTCCTCTTGTCATCGAGTGTGAAGTTGTAATGACTGGTAATTACACTAAATAGGCTACACCAACAAGGGCCAGGCCTCGCTAATTGAGTAACATGTAGTGTTACTTGTCTGAAAGGGGATGGGGGTTGCTGTTAATTTCCCGATTTTCCGCTGTGGTTTGTGCCTTGTTTCCAAGATTAGATTAAGTGTGCTCCGATGATGGTGTTTGTCTGCTTAGCCAAATCGCCGGCGTTAGCAGAACGCTTCTATAAATAGCACCCGAGTGGAAAATGAAACCATGATTTCTTTTTTTGTGTAACTGTCTCTGAGCAGCTTTGATGACATTTACCAGCAGTGTTCTTGAGCTACCTCTTTCAGAGCTAAAGAGGAACCTTCACAAAGCATCATGTGCTACAGGGCTGCATGTCAACCAGCGCAATGAGGAGCCATCACTTACTCCACATGCACTTCCAGCGCTGCCAGCTTTTCTCTTCACTGTGCTGGAGAGAGTGTACGCTTGGGTTTCATCTCTGCACTCTCAGTCGCTCTCTCTCTCTCTCTCTTTCCTCGTCGTTCGCTCCGCGCTGTAGCCTGACATGTGATCCAGGCTTTAGAGACTCCACTCCCAAGTAGGAGTCCCACTAGATCAGGCCAGATTTGGAAATGCTGGAATAGCAAGGGGAGCTCTTTCCTCTTCCTCAATCAGGCAAATATCCCAAAGACATTGAACGAACCTTAATTAAACCTGGGAGGATATAAATAAATAAAGCTCAATTCCCAGGGACCGTGTTGATTGCAAATATGCAAGACTTGGACTCATCAGCAGCTTCTCTTTTTTCTTTACCTCATCCTGTTCAGTAGTATGTACAGGACTGTGTGTGGGATACATGTTTTTAATGCTTACTAATCATCCCATGTCCTTATTAAATACAAACCGGATTCCAAAAAAGTTGGGACACTAAACAAATTGTGAATAAAAACTGAATGCAATGATGTGGAGGTGCCAACATCTAA
>BRDA01006511.1:63290-85228 GCA_036984385.1 Crenuchus spilurus
TCTCTCTCTCTCTCTCTCTCTCTCTCTCTCTCTCTCTCTCTCTCTCTCTCATATTAACCCTCCTCCCATCTGTTTCTTGTTCTGTTCTCTGGGAACAGAGCTGTGAGAAGAACTCAGCGGCAGACGCTAAGCTGTCTCAGCAGCAGTAAGTGGATTAACTGAAGACTGAGTGAACTCTCAGAACAATGCAGTGTAGATGATTCTCCTGCTCTTTACTATAGACCTGACCTGTAGAGCAGCACTGATTCATTAGCCCAGCCCGCCCCTATCAGCTTATTACTTACACTGAAAATAGTCATCAGGAGGCCTCATATCTCTGAAATGTGGCTTCTGAGGAGAAAAAAACTTTTCTGAAGTTTAATTATGTTAAAGTCAGGACTGTAAAATACTTGAGCAGTTATAATGTAATTATACTACAGTTCTGTATTAAAGTAGTGTTTTGGAATAATTTTATCTTTCTGTGTAGGAGAACTTGCACAATCAGTAGCTGACCAAATACTTTTTTCCCCACTGTATCCGAGTCTGGGTTGCCTGGGTAGCAACGTAGACCAGACCTCCTTCTCCCCAGCCACCTCTTGTAGCTCATATGGGAGAACGCCAAGTTCTGATATAGAAGAGTTCCTTTATTATTAGAAGCTTTATGTGGTAACTATAGCAGAACCCTGATTGGTGTTATATAGAGCCTTTTTAAAAAGGGGTCCATATAAAACTATTTACAACACATTTTTTATCAATCTGTAGAACATTTTTTACAATATAAAGAACCCATGAAGAACCATCTTTTTTAGAGTGTTTATAGAACATTTTTGAAAAAGGTTCCAAACAGCACCAAAAAGGGTTATGCTATTGTTTAAATGTCAAGCTTGTAATCATAGAGGAACGTTTTGGTGCTATATAGAACCATCTACAGCAAATTTTTCATTAGGCAGTGGGTTCTTTTGAGTGTTAATGGTACTACATAAGAACTGTTGAAGAACCACCTTTTTAAAACTGTACGACACATTTTTCATAAGTCTGAAGATCCCTTTTACCATTGCAAATTACCCTTTAATCATGGTTCTATATATAACAATTTTCTTCAGTAAAGAACCCTTAAAGAACCAGTTTTTTTATTTTAGAGTGTAGATGAGTTTAGCCTCGTCCCTTCCACACTGAAGTGTTTCAGTCTGGAGGTACAGTACAGGGCAGCCAATCAGAACAGAGCTCATTCGCATACTTCAGACTAACAGTAACAAACAGCCTGTTGAATTGTAAAGGATGAAGAGGTTGGAGAATGCTGGTGTAACATGAATCGTAAATGCTGTAAGTGGACCTTGTGTGCAAATGCAAGACAAATGTAGTATACTGGGTCTTTACATACTGTTGCTCTGTTGGAACTCCTGGCTGTAATTTTGAAGCACTTCTATTGGACAGTTTATCCAGAAATTGGTAACACAATGTAAAGGGCAGCTACTGTTTGCAAAGTGTGCAAAAAAAAAAAAAACAATTTGCATTGAGACTTTGATATGACAGCAAGGTTATACTTGATTCAAATAAGTACATCATTTTTGCATGAATAAAATATAACACGTCAACTCAATTTTGGCATTCCCTTTGGTGACATTTGACAGTAACTGTGGTGATGTATTTTATTCATGTGAGAATGATGTACACATTAGACTCAGTGAAATGGAATTCATTACTTTTGTCAGTTCAGGATGTAAAGGCTGAGTGCTGCTAGATCAACAGATTCACTCTAAGACTTTTGCTAAGCATGGCACCTGAGTTGGTCTTAAAGGATTTCAGATCAGTGATCCATGATTGGTTTTTGAGACTTGGGAAGGAAAGAAGTTGATCTGAGATCATCGTGTCTCCAGGGCATTGTTCTAATGAATGATGGTCCTGGATGCAGATGCATCTTTGAAGCTGTTACCCAACCATTAGATTTTTATTCTGAAAAACAATGTGCAAGCTTTGTCCTGGGTTTCGCTAAGATGGTGTTATGCTCTGCCCTGCACCTGGTGAGGGGGTAGGGGACTCACCGCGACCCTGATCAAGATTAAGCGAAAGATAATGGATGGATGGAAAACAATATGGGAATTCTGAGCCAGTGACAATATCTTTTCTTGTATGTACGCATCTGCCAGTGCTGAGACACATTTTTCTAATGGGTCCTTTTTGATGGTTTACAGATGCTTATCTTGCATTTAATTCAACTAATTTTCTATTAGAGTTAACTTAATTTAGTCACCCTAACTTTACCCTAATCTTGGTCTTAATGCTGGTCTTTATCCTAATCTGAACCATAACACTGAAAATGTCAACTTTGTTATAGCTTATTAATAACGTTAACATCTGTTAATAATAGTAAGTTGATTGTCTACAAAGTTCAGTAGCTTATTAAAATAAAGTTAGATCGAAAATTAGAACTAAATTTGTGTAGATTAGCATATGTAAAAATATTATATTAAATTTTAGATTTGAATTTTTAAATTTTCAATTTTTTTAATATCAGCTAAACATTTAGAATATCTCCAGAACATTCAAATTGTTTTCTTGAATTTCACTTTTCAGTCTTTTTGGAATAATTTCCTTAAAAGATATCACAAATAAAACATTATTTCAGCATCCTTTCAGTGTAACATTTAGAGAATATTTCCAAAATCAGAGATGCAAACCCCGCACCTTTTGTTGAAATTCACCATTCTGAGAGTTCCATTTTTACTTGCGATTGACTGATGGCCAATGCTGATGCTGATATTTGCAGTGCAGGGCAGCTGATAGCCAGTATATAAAAGTGAAAGTGACACATTGACCAATGTGCTTATACACAGAGGAATTGGATCTGTACACTTAACCCAGCTGTGCAGTGAAACACACACACTAGTGAACAAACACACAATAGGGAGCAGTAAGCACACTTGCTCAGAGTGGTGAGCCACTCTATCCACAACATCCGAAGAGCAGTTGGGTGTTAGATGCCTTGCTCGAGGGCACTTCAGTTATGTCCTATCAATTCAGGGGGTCAGACCACCCACAAGGCTGGTTCCTTAACTACGTGCCCATGGCTGCCACGGTATATAATACTGATAACATGTGTCTTTTTTTGCATCTGTGAAAATATAAATATAAAAAAATAAAATTATTGTTGACTTGAGACGAAAGGATAGGTTCATCAGTCATGCCGCCTTCTGCCCATAAAATGGTGATACCGACAGTAAGAGAACATTTAACATTGTTAAATTCGATTGATTGATTGAATCAGCTGCCTGAAGATGTGCCTGTAAATGAGCCATTTTTGTTTACATTTTTGTTTACTTACATTTTAAAAGAGAAAGTATACATTTTGTGCACACTCAGACTGAGACAGGGGACAGACTCCAACCCACTCCGAATGTTGTTCTCAGTTTTTTCACTTTATAACTTTTTGAATTCCAAGCATAATTTTAGCTGGAGTTCCAGGAATGTTCCCTGGTAGCTGGGTAGCCCCTTCATTCATTCAGCTACTTTAAGTTTTAGTTTCCTGTGTTTTTTTCTGTGATGTCACTTTTATTCAGACAGCAAGAGGAATTTACGGTCATACATCAAAAAATGAGAATATTGTGACACAAGTCGTGTTTCCATTGCAGTTTTGCGCAAAACTTTATCGATATTCTGTTTTGTCGAAAAAAACAATTTGACAGAACAAGTTTCGCAGTTGTTTCCATTAAATGTGAAATACTTTTATAAAATCACGTGTGAATATGTTTGTTCTCGCAATAAGTCATTACAAACATGGTGGCAGTGGATGTAAACACATACTTCAGCTTTATACATACTGCTACCACGGCACTAGCGCTCATCATCAGCCATCAGAGGAGACGGCGACTTATCGAGGCTTTGGAGTGACAAGCCCCTGATACTTGGGAGCGGCTACGTATGCGGCGTTTTTGGAAAACTGTAGTCGATGGTTTTACAGAAGAGCTGTGGATTCAACATTTTAGAATGACACACTCAACTTTTAATGAACTTTGTGATGCTGTGAGATCTCTAGTGGAGCAGCTGCACATTGTCCAAGGATTCTCCTCGTTATTCCAGATATGCCGCGTCATCTTCATCCTCTTACTTTCTGTTGTTGTCTTCTTCTTCGTCGTCTTTTTCGCCAATAGAAACGTCCGGTTGTTGATCACGTGACTCCCTTAATGCGAAAAAAGTCTGTTCGAGTGTTTCCATTACACTTTTGCGATATAAACCAATTTCGATATGACTGAAAAACAACCTCATCTCAGCGTAAAAGACTTTTATCAAAAAACGTGAGTCGTGTCGTGTTTCCATTAAACTAATTTTTATTCACAATTCTAATTTACGATATTTCAGGGTCAATGGAAACGCGACTACTGTTCATTAATGTTCATAATTTAGTTCATAAAACTGTAACACTTTCAAAAGGCTTGAAATGTGTCACTTTACAGTTTACCTTTTTGAATTAACTTATGAATGCAAAATAACTCTTTTTGCAATATAAAATGTTTTGTAGCTGCACTAGTAAACATTCAGGGAAACACAAAACACCTCAGGGTAATGATGAGGGGGAGGAGTTACAAACAAGGAACTAGAGCAGACTCATGAGTGGATCTATTTTCAGCAGTTATTTGCCAAAAACAATAAGATTTCAGCATGCATTCATGCATTCAAATAAACTGCCTTATCTCGTACTGCTGTGACTTACTTTTTCATAAACTGCATGATTCATTTCATAGAACCTACAGGCTTTAAACAAACTGACCACAAAAAAACCACACAGACTGAGTCCTGTACTTCTTTACATGTCAGATGTCTTCATGTGTGAAAGCGAGGGCAGTCGCTGCTCCCATGCGTCCCCCCATGTGGCGTCGGGTTGGTGGTGGAGAGCAGGCATCCGTGAAGGGGAGCAGGAGAGCACACAGCTGGGTTAGCAGATCTGAAAAGCTGCCCCCCACCCCCAGGCTTTCCCCTGGGCCTGTCACATTCTGAGAGTGGAGAATCCATCCGCCTCTAAACCTACTATAGCTACCAACACCTACCCATTCAGTTTAAGCCCCAGAGACTTCCCTGTACTGTACACATCATGCAGTTTGTTGTTAAAGAAAAAGAAAATTTTACAACAAAAATTGTTCTTATTTCAAATGTAGACAGTCATTAACTATTTGGTGGCCAAAGTTTCCATTGTTGTATTGATTTTTAATTAATAGTTTTATTGCAAAGATTTCAGGCATTGTTCAGTTTGTGCTCTTTAACCCTCTGGAGTCAGCTGTCCCGCCAGCAGGATATTGACAAAAATCTGCAGGAACACTTATATAATTTTATATTTTATATTTAAATATTTAATATACAATTTCATATATATATATATATATATATTATCCTAGAAACAAAATGATTTCATATCTTTCATTTCAAAACATACCCTGTGCTGGAAACCTTAAAGTGTCTAGTTTTCAAATATATAGCTTAAATCAAAATATATTTTTAGAAATTTGTGAGAGGAGCTTAAATAAGCATAGACAGTGTGAGAGTGAGCCAGACAGCTGCACTTTATTTTCCCGCCAAGTGACATGATCTATCATCCATATGGTAATGACATGGTAATTCCAGACATAGCATTGGACCTTGAGCAAAGCACCTCACCCTCAGCTTCTCTCCAGGTGCCTTGAACCCCTTAGTTCAGTAGTGTTTGTGTTTCACTTCACAGGTGCACGCACATTGGTCATTGTGTCACTTTCACTTTACTTGATCAAAAACTATTTCTCAGCAAAATTAAAGTGTTGGTGCTGTGAGCATTAGCATTTTTATCTGAATCTCACACCTCCTTTTTGTCTCATGCTATTTCTCTTTAGGAATTTTAGACGTTTCTCCACTGTCTCCTGAGCCATCAAAGAGCTACATCCGAGGAAGAACATTTTCCTCCGGGTGGTATAGACCAAGACAGTCTACAATCTAGCGTTCATAGTTTAATATTGTGATTTTTCATAAGGTGAGCTGACAGGATGAGGTGTGTTTGATTACTGGAACTAAACTCTGTTGGAGTGTAGATCTCCAGGAGCGTCCTGACCTAAAACGCTTGCTTTCAGTGCGCTCAGTTCCACTGTTGAAACGCTGCATCCTGTTTTGGTGCATGTAGCTTTGCTGCTGTCAGTCTGTCTCTTCTTCATGTCTTCTCCTTTCTGTGTCTGAACAGAGCAGCTACAGTTCCACCTCAGCCAGCCTGACAAAATCTGTGGTTTTTCGATGCAGATGAGACGGCAGGCTCTAGGCCTGGCAAACTAGAGGAGATGAAGACATTCGAAATGTTGTTTTTTTTCACTGCCTTTCATGCATCTCTTATATCACAAATGATTGATTTCCGTGCACTGGGCTTTGAGCACTGCCGCCACCTTTTTGGGTAGAAGCGTTCCGTAAGCGGCGCTTTTTGAAAAGATTCAGAACGGGTTTATTTTTGATGTCTTTCATTGAAGAAGCATTGGTTACAGAGGGTCAGCGGCTGCAAAGGTGGCAGAGTGTGAACGTCAGGGCACAGAATTCAATCATGTGTGGTTACCATCTCTCAGAACGAGAATAACCACTCGCTCGAAGCTTGACTTAAAAAAAAAAACACCTTGCTCTTACAATGCTGGCCATAGTAGGCGAATATTTCTTGCCATTTTTAATGAAAAGGGTAAGCACATTTTAAATGTGAATGCCAAAGGTGCCCTATTTACATCTTCACTCAGGCAGCATGCGTAGATCTTTGTTGGGGTGGGTTGGGGGGGTGAGTTTGCCACCTTTGTGTGTGCATGCATTCGTTTGTGAGGGACTTGTAATTTTTGCTTTTGTCTGCAGTTGCTTGAGCATGATGTAATACTTGGCCTACTTTTAGAAGGAGCTTGGTGCTGGTGGTACAGTTGTATGATGGAGAGCGGAGAGTGGAGTGTATTATGGACAGAAGGGGCAGAGGCAGAGCAGCACTTAGCCTAACCCCTGGGGAGTGGTGTGAGCTCGCTGTTAAAAAGCCCAGCACCATCAGAGCTGACCATCAAACACAAGTCCTTGGCCTCAGCTACTCTCCCACTAAGGTTACATGGGAGACGGCTTTCAACATGGCGTCAGCGATAGCGCTCTCAACACGCTCATTACAGCCGCATATAATGAGATATATAATTCAATAACATGGAGTAAGTGTGGAGACAAGTGTTCGGGCTTATTGGCAATGTAAAGGAGTCACTGGCGCTGTCTGAAAAGGCTTTTCTCCACTGTCTGAAAAGGTCTCACACATCTCTACTCAGTAACACATTTTATATGTATTATATACACTAATGAGCCAACACATTATGACTAAGCTTAATATGTTTTTACAGCCACGTCTTTAAGTCCTGTAAGTTGCAAAGTGGAGCCAATAGATTGAACTTGTTGATCCAGCACACTGAGATCCAAAGAAGAGGCCACTGTTAGTAGATGATGACCACAAACTGCCTTGTCATTTCATAAAAACACTTACACAGTCATCTGACCAAAAATTTATCAACTGGATTGGGGTCATTACAAAAAAAGTAATTCATTACAAATTACTGATTACTTCTCAAAAAAATGTAATTGGATTACTTATTACTTTCTAGACAAAGTAATCTCATACTTCTGTGTTACTCTATAAGACCCAAACTAATCTCTTTCAAAATGCAAAAGAAGTCAATCTCAGTGGGTTTATTTAAAAGATAAGAGGATCCTCTGCGCAGAACAAATGAAATCAGATCTATTTGATTCAAATGAATAGCCGATGCTAACTGAACACCCAGAAAATGGCCTGTAAACTGAATTTAAATTCTTATGCAAATTTCCAATTCCACCTTAAATAGTGTAGCAGTTCCATTCTGGTGCCTGTCATTTAAGGTGGAATTTAAAATGTGAAAATATGAATAAGAAGCTAAATTGATTCTAAAGTTGAAATGGACTTGTTCTGGTAATACTGGGGCTTTTTTATTGAACTCAATATTGTTTTATCCATAACTTTTAAATATTAGCATGGTTACAGCTGGGTTTACACACAGTGGAGTTTACCGTTTGATGGACTGCAATACTCAGGCAGACACACACATTAGGTCTGTAGTCCATAAGGTCATAATGTGTTATGCATACATAACAGCATATATCAGCAGACAGTGTGAGTGGCACAAGGACTGACACTAAGTGTTATATGACGACATTAATTTTAGCTGTGATACTTTACATTACTTAGTTAAAGGAAAAGTAATCACATTACTGTAACACTTTGTACCACATTACCCCTAACACTGCTTGTCAAAGTCACTCAGATTTTCATGCCTGCCTATTTCTCCCATTGTGACTATGAGAACTGACTGTGGTCTTACTGTCTAATACAGTGGTGCTTCAAAATTTGTGAACCCTTTAGATTTTTCTCTGTTTCTACATAAATATGACCAAAAACATCATCAGATATATATATATATATATATATATATAATAATTTTTTTTTTTTTTTTTTTTTTTTTGATTGCATGGTCAATAGACCTCATTTACATAAAATTATACCTCAGTTTTGAGTTAAAACAAGCAGAAATTCTGAATTATTTTGGCTATAGTTAAACTTTTGAAAAAGTGTAGGGGCCATGTCCCTCCTGCCCCCCAAATTACGTCCGTGCTGCTCTATGCATGACTAGTATTAGACAAAACTGTGGTGCCAGTATTTAATCACCATTGTAAAGCTAAAGCATTTTCCATTTAGGCTCATACTGGTGTCTGTATGTGAAGCCAGTGCGAAATGTAATATTCTAATAAAATGATGCTCACTGAACACTTTTTAATTGCATAAAAATGACTTACATTCATGTGTACTACATACTGTGCAGTTATGCTGTAAATGTATGTATGCATGTACAAGCACATCAGTGTGTCTATATATCTGCACACACACACAAACACACACACTCTCAAACTAAAATCTTTCTTTTTTTCCACAGTAAGTTTTAAGTGTCATTCGTGAATGTAAATCTGTATTGTAGTACTTGACAAATGTTTGCCAAAGTAATCCCTTGCCTGTGTGGTTATATCAGCAAATAATGATTGACTGTTCTTCTGAGATCATGACTGTTAGCTTAGGCTTGCTTACACTTGCACTCTAGGCTTACACCCTTGAACTTTATGCACTGAAATTCCTCTACATTCTTAGAATTATTTAATGATTTTATTCATTGTAGAAGGAGAATGATGCAAATCCCTTCTCTTTAACATGTCAGTAATTTTCTCACACATTGACAACTGGAGAGCCTGATGGTTGCATGATTACACCAGGTTATGTCACCTGTTTGAAATAAAAAAACAAAGAACGTAAAACAAAGAATGTGTTACAGACCTGAAATGTGGGAATGGATGTATATTATCAAATGAAATTGTGTGTGTGTGTGTGTGTGTGTGTGTGTGTGTGTACGTGTGTGCGCGCTAGACTAACATTTCTCACTACAAATTACTACTGAACAGACAGTAAGAACACATTAATTCCACCTTAACGGTTGCCTGACAAAAGCAGCTTGGTGAAAGAAGAAATATTCTGAATCTTACTAACTTTCACTTCTGTTTTGGTTTCAGCATATTCATCTCTGTCTCTGTGTGCTCAGAATAAGACTAATGATGTATAATCTGTAATAGAATTAAGCCAGTCTTTTTCACCCAAAGCCTTGCTTTCACCACATATGATTAATGAGATTCCTCCTGATGTCCTCATAAAGCTTTGCCACCCTGTTACAGTCTGACTGCAGTTAATGCAATTAGCAATTCTGAATTCAGAGAGTCAGAATTACAAGTGCTGTGTCTCTGAAGACCTCAAGAGTGATGCTGATCCACCTTATGTTACGTTTTCACTACAATCTGAATTTCAAAGCCTACAATAACATGCTCTGTAATGTGTTCTGATGCTTTCCAGGGTGCTGAAATTCCACACAAGAGACAATGTCATAAACCCTCACCAATTATGCAATATCTCATGTTGTGCTCTGCTCGACATCGTGTGAATTTCAACTGCCACTCCTTCTTTGAAAAAGAGCAAGTAATGACGTAATGCTGGTTGTGGAAGGAGATAAAACAGCATGCCTTGACAGCACAGCGTAGCTGCTGGCTATTTGTGATAAAGAAAAGAAGAGCACAGTGCATCACTACTACATGAAGCCTAATTCTAGTCTTTAATCACACTGTAGTCTCCTGTAGTTACTGTACAAAGTCGTAGCAGGTAAAGATGAAATGTGTATTAATTATGCAGTACATCTAAGCAAAAGAAGCTCCTGCATTGATTTCTGCTTGCCACATATACAACAAAGAGGAGAATTAAAAATAAAATAATAATAAAACAATAAAATGCTGAGATTCGTGCCAGCATTTTCAAAGGTAATCAAGCTGGAGAAAAAAAGCGTGAAGAACTTCGAAGCGTCCTCCCCCAGCTTTTCTGTCAGCAAGGGGATCTTTGAAATTCGATTAAGGGCGTCCGCCTTCCTGAAAGCAGGCACCGCGGGCGTAAATATCTCCGCTGCCCGGATCCATGCCCCAGGGGCCTGAATAAAAGGGGGTGTCCCGGGAAGGCAAACAGAATTTTTCATCAGAACACCGTCCCTCATCAAACTTTCATTCGCCCATTCTTTATTGGGGAGGGACTATTTCTGGTGCAAGGCCATCTCAGTGGGAGATTCCTGCACACTCCACTCACACCCTCCTGCAATATAACATATGCTGCAGTAAATACCATGCTCCAGTCTACTCACTTACCCTCACAAACACTGGATTTATCAGTGTGAGGAGGAGTATGGGTCCTACAAACAACACTGAGATCATACAACTGAGATGAGAAGAAGAGAATGAGAAAAAGAAGAAGAAAGTAAATGTTTTTAAATACAAGGTACAACTCCTGGTTTGGAAGGATCTTGGCCGGAAATTCACAGATGACATGTGGCATGTTGATCTCTGATCTCTCATTGCTTCTCTGTTCATTATAGAGGTTAACTGGTCCACTGTGGTGTATCGGTTGCTCTGTACTACTTGCCGGAGTCGGTCCCCTCTGGCATCAGTGGCTTGTGAGGCACCACTGTTACACTGTTGGAAGGCATTTGGTGTACAAGAAGTCCATTCTCGGTACACCTTCACTACAGCAGCTCCACAATATCAACTCATTTCTGAGATGCTTCTACCCTTCACCTGGTACCTTGTTATCATGCCCTTTTGGACATCAGTTATATCACGTCCTTTGCCCATGATGAGGGTATTACACTCTGCTGCCACTGACTAGTGTGCTCACTTATTTATGTCCTGGGCCGAGTTCAGTCCAAACCAGGATGGTCATAATTGAATATAATGAAAACGTTACATTGTGTTTACAATTTAATAAATATATAAATAAATAAATAAATACATTTAATCTCAGATAATTACATTTTCATTTTGAGTTTGAGTAAATTACTATTTATTTAATTATCAATAATAAAACAAAAAGACGTAAAATGTCATTGTATTTATATTCACTACGTGTTATTAATATGAAATATTTGAGCGTTTACTTTTTTAATTCAATTATGAACACAAATTAAGTTTTTCACAATATTCCCATTTTTGAAGGGTGGGGGCAGCCATTACTTTTTCTCTCTGTTTTGAATCTATGAAAAAATCCACAAATTCAAAAAAAAAAGTTGAACAGTGTCTGTACTTTTTAGTTCAGTTTTAGTGTCTCATAAGTTTTTGACAGTGAGTTTATAGACTTTAATACAGCTGTTTACTCTCCACCAGTTTAGCACGTATTCTCCATATACAGTGGTAACCCTACTTACGAGCATCCCCACTAACGAGTATTTCTGGTAACGAGTCAAAGTCTTGTAATATTTTTGCTCCAGGTAACGAGTAAAATTCCAAGTAATGAGTAGCCTAAATTAGTTCAAGTATGCCAACCGCTAGGGGCGCGGTCGGTCGTAGCATCCCCTAGATGCTAGTGTAGAAGAAGAGGTCAGTCATTACCTTTGACCGCTGTCCAGTGAAAGTGAAAGTGTTAGTGAAAGCGACGCAAAGAAAGCGAAAGGTAGTGAACAAGAAAGTTAGATAAATTTTACTTTTTCTTTTCATATGATAAGTGTAACCATGCCATACACGTACGCCCGTCCTCCTGTCCTCCTTAGCCGCCACGCCTACATCTCCACAAAGATAAACGGCTAATTAATTTTTCTATTATCATTCTATTTAATATTATTTGTTACTTTTTAACTACAAAATTAGTTTTCATGTGTTTTATGTTTTAAAAAACCCATATAAACACATTATTTAGCATATTAAAGTATACTGTATATTGGCCGGCTGACACAGATTAATCAGTTTTACATGTATTCTTATGGGGAAAATGCATCCAGCTAACGAGCAAACCAGCTAACGAGCTCAGCTCCTGCGCGGATTAAACTCGTAAGTAGGGTTACCACTGTACCTGTTCCATGATGTCTAGTTTGATATGTGCTTTGAAGTAGCAATAGTGCTGTAGCACTTATTTCACCAATGTTGATAGTCTTTCTCTTTTTCAAAGACATTCTAATTGAACAATACATGTGCATACTATGATTATTCTAGTTAGTATTATTGTTTATTGAGGCTGTTTATGAACTCATATTTCCTATTCTAGTGATTAATGTTGTGTATTAAGGTTGTTTATGGACTAATATCTTCTATTCTAGTGAATAATATTGTTAATTGAGGTTGTTTATGAATGAATTTGTCCCACTGTGTCTACAATATTTCTACACCTCATGATGTTTTGCATGAAATAAATGCTAAACCTCTGGTGTACAATAAACAGCTGTACTAAAGACTCTGAACTCACTGTCAGCAATGTATGGGAGACACCAAAACTGAACTAAAAAACAGAAAAAAATGTCAGCTATAGAAGTTTCAGCATCTGGAAGAGCAGCATTTGTGGAACTATTCATAGTGTTGAAACATCTAAAGTAAATGTATGTGTTTTCATGTTTAATTCTGGATGACCCTAAACTTTTGAGTGGTGTATTTTGTGGCAGCGCAAACCTAGCAAAGGGGAATGGCTCCTCTGGCCACAATGATGACCATGTCTGCCTTACTTCTTATTTAAAATGATCTAAAGCAATTCTTCTATGGGACAGAGAAAAGAACCCTCGTTGGCACTGGAAGAGCAATAAGAAGATAAAGATGGAGGAAAAGATGATGACCATAATGAAGAACAATAGGAGAAGAAGAAAATGAAGATGATGAATGGGAAGGAGAAAAAGGAGAACGGGATGAAGAAGATGACTTAGATAATGAAGATTAGGAGATGGTGAGGAAAATGATGGCAGAAAAACAAGATGAAGATCAAGAAGAAGAACAAGATGAAAGTGACGAGGAAGACAGTGAGAAGGAGGAGCGGGAGGTGGAGGAGATGAAGAAGGAGGAGAAAAATGAAGAGTAAAATGAAGAATGTAATAAATAGGAGGAAGAAGAGGAGAAAATGGAGAAAATGAGGAAGATGAACGTGCTTGTCATTAGTAAAGCACACACAGTATAGAGCAGCATGAGGAAGATAGATTAGAGAGAGAGAGAGAGAGTGTGTGTGTGTGTGAGAGTGAGACAGATTGTTTCAGAACTGTAGTGAGATTCACAGGGACAGTATGTATGAAGGCAGGTTTACCTCATGCTGTTGTATTTTGGGAGTAAAGGTTAGTGATCTCATTACTCAGACTAATGGAGACTCACGCAGTCAGTTCATCATTTATATGTAATCACATCACTGCAGAATATATGAATGAAGGTAAAGATAAATGACAGTAAAATATAATCAAATGAAATAACTAAGTATATAAGACTCATTACTGCTCACTGTGTGTGTGTGTGTGTGTGTGTGTGTGTGTGTGTGTGTGTGTGTGGTGATGTGGATAACAGTGTCCTGCAGTGTCCTGCTGAGGACAGTAGCTCAGCAGGTGATGGAAGTGTGTTTCAGGCAATTATTGGCAGACCCCCACTGAGTTGCTTCACTGGGGGCCCAAATGAATTATGAAGGGGGGCAGCATTAATCCCACACACACACACACACACACACACACACACATCTGCACTGGAAGATGCTTGGACTACGCCTTTCTTCTTACAGTATTCATCTCCTTTCTTTTTCTTTTACTCATTTTCCCATTTTCCCTTCCTTCATTCATTCCTTTGTGCTTTTCTTTCTTTCTTTCTTTCTTTCTTTCTTTCTTTCTAGTCTTTTTTGTTTCCTTTGTTTTGTTTTTGTTCCTTTCCCCTCTTCCCCTTTCTTTTGCCTTTCATTCCATTTCTTTTTCTTTCATGCAATATTTTTTGCTCTTCTTTCTTTCTTTCTTTCTTTCTTTCTTTCTTTCTTTCTTTCTTTCTTTCTTTCTTTCTTTCTTTCTTGTTTCCTTTATGTTTTGTTTTTGTTCCTTTCCCTTCTTCCCTTCTTTCTTTCTTTCTTTCTTTCTTTCTAGTCTTTTTTGTTTCCTTTGTTTTGTTTTTGTTCCTTTCCCTTCTTCCCCTTTCTTTTGTCTTTCATTCCATTTATTTTTCTTTCATGCAATATTTTTTGCTCTTCTTTCCTTCTTTCTTTCTTTCTTTCTTTCTTTCTAGTCTTTTGTTGTTTACTTTGTTTTGTTTTTGTTCCTTTCCCTTCTTCCCCTTTCTTTTGTCTTTCATTCCATTTCTTTTTCTTTCATGTAATATTTTTTGCTCTTGCTCTTCTTTCTTCTCTTTCTTTCTTTTGTGTCTTTCTTTCATTCTTTTTTCTTGTTTCTTTTCTTTTCTTTTATGTTTTATTTTTTAAATTTATTTTTCTCTTATTTCCTTTATTTAGTCATTTTAACTTTCCCTCACTCACTACCTCTCTTCCTCTCTCACTCGTTCTTGCTCTCTCTTTTAATCTCTCTCTCTTTTGCTCTCTATCTCTCTCTCAGTTGTTCTTGCTCGCCTTATCTTCCTCTCTCTCTCCCCCCTCTCTCTCACTCTCTGTGGTATAGTAATCTCTCCTCATAGTTGACTGTATATGTGAGGAATTGGTGAAGTTTGTATTTTTTTGTTGTTTTCCGCTGTGTGGAGGCTATGAGAGCTCAACTCTGTTCCTTTTCTGCATCCTGTCTGAATAATTTACACCAGCTGCTGGTGCCAGAGATTTCAAGGTCACAGCAACTCTGAGCGAAACAGCCCGCAGTCCTGTACAGGAAGGGTCTCTCTCTCTTTCTGCTCTCTCTCCTCTTGCTCTCTTTCTCCCCCAAGAACCTTTCAACTGCAGACCCTGCTGGATGAGGCCAGGTCCGTTTGCCCCCCTTCAGCTCCACTTTTGTGCAAGGAGCTCTTTCGGGAACTGGTTGAGAAACAGCAGGGCATCTTTTTTTCTTTCCTTTTATTAGCTGTTCTCATGTTTGTGGTAGGAAACAGGAAAAAGAGAGCACATCACGCAAAGAAAGACCCTTCTTATAACCGCCTTTTCACATACTGCTCTGCCGTTCTGAGGATACGCTTTTTTTAGCAGCTGCACTTCAAAACTCAATGATAATGGAGAATATGTGCCAGTCTTTCAGAGGAGCACCACTGGAAGACTCTGAAACAGGCAGCATTAGTGGAGGTCAGAGCTTTCATGGTCGCACCGATGGCTTAAAGATGAGGAAGGAAAGAAGAATTGGAAGCCAATTACGCCTCTCAGCCTGAGCTGGACCCCGGGTGCTGCTGTTCTTTAAGAATCAATGTTTTCTGCCTTCACACCATGTAAACTGAGTGAAATATTATAGCCAGACAGGCATCATATTCAATTTGGGCCTTGTAGCTCTTGTAACTCAATGAAAAGTCTAATTCACTCTATTTTCCTCTTACCTCAAATGTAGTTGAGCATCCCAAGATGTGTTTGCTCTCTGACATTTCCTTCTTTAACTTTTTTTTAGTTAGTAATGAAATGCTTTGTGTGAAGTGCATCTTTTGCATTGGTCAACGATTGTAGGAAGGCTGAATGTCAGTGAATGCAACCTGGATGTTTTATTGAACACAAACAAGCATGTGCAGTTCAGTCTTTATTGTTTTCTCTCAAAGAGAAATTTGCTTTGCAAGCAGTCGCTTACATATGTCGCATCCAAAAACAACAAAAAGACACATTAAAACATCACAGGACAGAAAGAGTGTGCACATACAAAAACAAAAGGTAAACATTTATTTAACTCTCTTGTTCAACAACATGTTTGCACAAGTTATAAAATATTATTTGTATATAATAATAATATTTGGAAGTCTGTTGCGAGAGCCTGAAGGAAAAAGTTGGAAAAAAGGATGATCTTTTGATACAGTAATGACTTTAGCCCTGTTTAAGATGAGCGTCTGATAAAGCTGTAATAAGGTTGTTTGTTGACATCCTATAATCTGAAGCTCACAGTTGACAAGACTATGACATTCTTCTAAGACATGGCACCACACGTGACACAGGTGAACACAATGATGCGAGGTGTGACCTGGGAGGGGAACAAGGTGGAAACAACAGGTACAGATGTAACCACAGACTGTAAATAAAAGTACATGGACATGGGAAATCAGAAAAAGACCCAAGCAGAGGCAAGACTAAAAACTGACATTTTTGGGGATCTGGAGGTGGGACAAACTTTCCATTTATTAATTGGTTTCAAAAAGTAGACTGCGTCCCTGCAAGCTGCTCATTTAGCAACATCTAACAAGCCCACTTGGAAAGTGTCACGAACAAAGCAAAATAATTTATACCAAACACAGTTCTTCATTTATATAAATCATTATAAAATTAGTAACTGAACTATTTCCACCACTACAGCTTTCCACCGGAGCAAACATAACACAAGCTAACACAAACACAAAGCTAAGCAGCTGTATTGTGTCTTCATCATAACACGTGTACTTTAGGAAAGGTTCTGGTTATAGTTTGTTGTCTTCCATTTCACCACCAAACTGTAACTGTGCTGGTGAATCTGTGTTTTGTTAACTGGTGAGGAAAAGCAGAATTCTGAATGTCAAACAAGTGTCTAATATGAAACTAACTTTACTGCAGTAAAGCTACACTCTGCATGAGAACTAGAAAAAGGTTTTCAGTCTTTTCACTCTTTCGGCCAAACACCAAAAGTGGTTTGTTTTTGCCATTTTTAGCCAAATAATTTTGGTTGTTGAATGTTTGGATCATCCCTAATGAGCTTTTTATATTTATATTTAAGGGTACATAAAGTTAAAGTTGTATTAAGTTATTTTTACATCGGAAGTTCTGTATCCAACACTGAAGATGGGGGTGAAGTTTACATGTGCTGAATTACTAATGTGGTGGAAGATAATTCACTGACTTCAAAAACTCATGTTTGTCAAGGATGGATTTGGCTTAATTTCCTTGGACCAAGACCAAGAGCAGCAGGCAGGAGAAAAGCATCGGAATGTTCATTCTTTTCAGACCTTGGATTAAACTTGTAAATAACAAAAAGCATCTGGTCATTTCTTTGGTGGTGCATAAACCGAAGGCCAATGCTCCAGTGGTGTTCAAGGACCAAGTAGGAAAGGCAAATGCCACTGAAATATATGAAATGTGTACAAAGTTTTGTCCATTGTGGTTTTGCTCCATTTTTTAATCCTGACCGTATGACCTGTTCTGTCAAAGTCCTCCAGCTTGAAGTGCTCACTGCAGAACACAGAGGACTCACTGGCAAAAAAGAAAACCTTCCCTTTGTACAGCTACTTCCCAATGTCTCCTCAACTCTTTCTATTTGGGAAGCCTTCAAAGCCAGCTAATAACAGTCAAAACAGGCCTGGTTTGGAGAAACGCCTGTATATTATAGATGCAAATCTTGATTATGGGCAGTTCAGTTTATATGAATTCTTTTCAGCTGAAGGTTTCAGCTTTTATTATTAGTCATAGTCTGGCTTTGGTAGCCAACTGGTTGACATTGCATAATATTGGCCAAATAAAGCCATAAACTAATGTTCAATCTTACTTAGGAAAGGTAATTACTCAAGATCTGTACCTCACGCTGCTTATTTTTCTAAATTCAGTTGAATCAAGTAACTCAGTTTGGATAAAGATGGCAATATGAATGAATGAATGTTACACTTATATAGCACCTTTCTAATTTCCAAGGACACTTTACAATCAACACAATCCTTTTATACACTTAGAACTCAAACAACGGCGAGAAGTTGCAGCCAATCGTGCAAGGGATACTCTCAACCAGAAGCGACTGTCCAATATCACTAACATTAATTACTAGTCATCACCTGGCTTTGGTGACCAACTGGTTAGCCCTCAACAGTTAATTTTATTTTATTATTTTTTTATTAATTTATTTTGAGCTTTCTGCCAATTTCCCCCCTCCTAATGTAGTAGCAGCAAATTACCAAATCCCATCCGCTAAGGGCTCTCCCCATCACTTACAATGTTCCTGAATCTAGGACATTGAAGACAAGCACAAGCCTCCTCCGATGTATGTGATGTTGTCACTGCCTTGAACTACTGCTGATACACCGTCACTGGGGAGCCAACAAGCTTGGAGGAAAGCGCAAGATTCCCAGCACCAACTGGAGTCAGTAGATGCCCGAGTCAGCAGACATTGTATTGTGAAAGTGATAGGCAGAGAGCGCCATCTTCCCAACCAGAAAGAGCATGGACAATTTTTGCTCTCTTGGGCCCCGGCTGTTGGTGGCAAACAGCATGACCGGGATTCGAACTCACAATCCTCTGGTCATAGTGTCAGTGTCTTAGCCCGCTGAGCCACAAGAAAGAACAGCTGCTGAAAGCTAGGTGGGAGAAATAAGTTTTGAGCTTGGATTTAAAAAGACGCTAGGGAGTCCATTCCAGAGCTTAGGTGCAGCAACAGCAAAAAGACGCAATCCCTTTTTAACTTGAGACGAGTCCTTGGGACAGAGAGAAGTGACAGTGATGATGACCTTAAAGATCTTGAAGGTGCATACATGTTAAGCATGTCCACAATATAAACAGGTGCACAACTATTCAAGTCTTTAAAAAACATCAAAAAATGGTACTGAATTATGTTATGCACTGGGATCCAATGTAAGTTAAGACAGGGGTGATGTTGTCTCTTTTCTTTGTACCAGTTAATAGTCTGGTAGCACTGTTTTGAACTAGTTGTAATCGTGAAAGAGATGCTTCATTTATTCTAAAGTACAGTGGATTACACTAATCCAGCCTAGATGTGATAAAGGACCCTTTCCAAATTAGATGCATTAAGAAATCAAGAAAAGAGATCATTCTGAGCTGGAAACAACAAGACTTGACCACTGCATTTATTTGCTTGTCAAATATTAAACGAGAATCAAAAATGACCCCGAGGTTCCTTATTTGAGGCTTTATTAAGGGAATTAAATTGCCCAGATTTACATCTAAGCACTTAGGTAAGCTGGAGGGACCACACAATAAAACCTCAGTTTTGCTCTTATTTAATTGAAGGATACTCTGAGCCATTCAATTCTTAACATCCATGATGCACTCACTGAGTCTATCTAAAGAACAACAATTTCCTGGAATCAGAGGTAGATACCGTGATGATTTGCAATTGTAACACATAAATGAGATGTCATATTCATGAACAATATGACCAAGGGGTAGCATGTATAAGGAGAATAGAACAGGTCCTAGTATAGACCCTTGTGGCACTGCAGACTCACAGAAGCAGATTCATGTTTACTTATATTGACTGCAATGGCCAAATAAATCCATAAACTGTTGTTCAGTAATTCCTTGAGATCTGATACCTCAAGTTTCATTTTTTAAATTCAGTCTTCTGAGATTTGCCATGACAAATTGCCCTGACCAGTATGGTGGCACAAATGCAGCATCTGCCTATATATGTCTGTGAAATGGTAACAATTTTTACATACTACATCAAAGTCTTTCAAAAAGCACAAAAGATTTGGTTTACTAAGACATGGGCCCTTAAAATGGATGAGTCTTCCATGCTGAACACACACACACACACACAATCTGCCCACACTGATACACTGAACCACAGGTCCAAGAACTTTGAGCTTGTTAACAAGACACGTTGTCTCCCTACCAGCCAAGCCTGTCTCAGTCTCTGGTATTATAAACCATTGCTGACTTAAACTCCCCAGGCGTGATCAGCGTTAATGGAAGGGGAATCTCTGCCTGTTCCTCTTTCTGCTTCCCTTCAAGCAGCGGCCGTACAGGGGTAATAAGTCAGGAAGCTCAGCAGTAATCATGACGGATCTCGGTGTGCCCAGGGTGACTCTCAGGGCTCCATTTGTCCTCGTCTTGCCTCCTCTTGTTTTTTTTTTTTTGGTGTGCGTAAGCGCCTCATGATCAGCCTGGCAGCATTTCTGCGCAAATGAGAATAAATAGTGTGAGTGCCGAGTCGGTGAAGGCTCGTGAGGGAGAAGAGTGGGGGGGCAAATAAATACGGGTCCCATTAGCGGCAGCCCCTGGCTGCTTCAGAGCGGCCCACTCTTCCAGTAGCCGCCTTTTATCTGCCTGTCGGTGTTTGTTTATTCGCCTCTGCTGTTTATTCATCTAAACGTTGCGTTCGTCTCATTGGCGCCCGTCTCCAGCTTTTTTCACAAATCTTGAAAGGAATTCCGTTATTTAGTTATGAGCCATAAACGCATGACTGGTATAATTCCGATTCTTAGCGGAGAACCCAGCTGTGCAGGCTTTTAATGCTGAGGAATGGCATATACATGCAAATAGGCGTGCCAGTTCAAACCAAGTCTGCATTACCTACAGCACAGCTCAGCTAGGGGTATTAACACAGAACTGCTCAGAATACATGCTAATCTTAGTTTGCTATTTCATGTGCCGGTGAACACTGTTATTGACCTAGAAGCGCGAGTACCTGTGGACCCAGGTGTTTTGATTGATGAGCAAAACATGCTGGAACAAGTCACAGCCAGACAAAACACGAGCTTGATCTGGGACTCGTGTTCAGGTGTGCTGGCAGCAGAAAGAGTAAAACACTGTATTTGAAAAAAGAGCTGCATAGTCACCACGGCTCACTTTCTGTGTGGGGACATCTTATCTTTTAGGTCAATTTAAAATCCAGACTGATTGTTCGGGATTAGGGATGTTCAGCCGAATAAGTGAAAAGACCAAATACTTTATAGCGAACACTGACGTTTTAATGACACTGTTGCCTTTTTCTAGTTCCCGGCCGTGGAGTCAAACATAATTCCAGAAACAGTAAAGACCAGAACCGTTTAACACAACTTACAGAGAAACTCTTGCTTTCTTTCTTTTCTCTTTGTCTCTCTCTTTCTCTCTCCCTCATTCTTTTTCTCTCTTTGTTTCTCTCTCTCTCTTCATCTCTCCCTCCTTCTCTTTCTCTCTCTCTTTCTCTCTCTTTACCTCATTCTTTCTCTCCTTCTCTCTCCCACTCTTTTCTTTCTTTTTCTTTCTTTCTTTTCTCTTTGTCTCTCTCTCTCTCTCTCCCTCTTTCTCTGTTTCTCTCTCTCTCCCTCTCTCTTTACCTCATTCTTTCTCTCCTTCTCTCTCCCACTCTTTTCTCTCTCTTTTTCTTTCTTTCTTTCTTTTCTTTTTGTTTCTCTCTCTCTCCATCTCTCCATCCTTCTCTTTCTCTCTCCCTCTCTCTTTACCTCATTCTTTCTCTCCCACTCTTTTCTTTCTTTCTTTTCTCTTTCTCTGTTTCTCTCTTTACCTCATTCTTTCTCTCCTTCTCTCTCCCACTCTTTTCTCTCTTTTTCTTTCTTTCTTTTCTCTTTGTCTCTCTGTTTCTCTCTCTCTCCCTCTTTCTCTGTTTCTCCCTCTCCCTCTCTCCTTACCTCATTCTTTCTCTCCTTCTCTCTCCCACTCTTTTCTCTTTCTTTTGTCTTTGTCTCTCTCTATTTCTCTCTCTGTTTCTTTCTCTCCCTCTCACTATTTTTCTTTTTCTTGCTTTCTCTCTCTTCATCTCTCTCTGTCTCTCTCCCTCTCTCTTTACCTCATTCTCTTTCTATCTTCCCTCTCT
>BRDA01006511.1:87771-99992 GCA_036984385.1 Crenuchus spilurus
AGAAATAGGTCCATGAACTTGATATGGCTGTGTATATGTATCTGTGTGTGTGTGTGTGTGTGTGTGTGTGTGTGTGTGTGTGTGTGTGTGTGTGTGTGTGTGTGTGTGTGTGTGTGCTTGTGTGTGTGTGTGTGTGTGTGTGTGCTATAAAATGAGTGAAATCTGTAATGTTTGAGAAATAGGTCCATGAACTTGATATGGCTGTGTATATGTATCTGTGTGTGTGTGTGTGTGTGTGTGTGTGTGTGTGTGTGTTCTCACTCTCTCTCACACAGCCCTGTAAGCCCTGTCCTAACAGCAGAGCATCCTGAGCCATAGCGCCCTTTACAGTGGAGCGAATGATGTATTCCGTCCTTGGTTTTTAATCAAGCGCCTATAGTGTCCACTTTGCACTTTTTTTTTGTAAGGTGTCAATAATTTAGAATATTCATGACGGTGACGGTGCATACCAATCCTGAAGCTGATACGCATATTGCATGCGCTTTCGCACCCACTACCCAAGCACATTTACAAAATGCCAGCAGGCATTTATTCAACTGTCAGCACAGACAGATTTCTTTTATCAGACCTTTTTTTTTTTCCTGCCGTCCTGTCTGAGCAGTGATTGAATCGTTCAGAGCTCGGTCCCTTCCCGAGATGTTGTAAGGGTTACCTGACATGAGATGCATCAAGAGCATTTAGCAGTACAGTCAGTGCATTTTTAGGAGCAAATTCCATTTGGGAGCGTGGACATGCATTTTTCATGCTTTCTATAACGGGTTCCTGTCTTTGATTCCATCACAGATTTCACAGCGCCAATGATTCATCAAAGACTGGTGATTCATTCGCTGAGTTTATGGTTGTATGTTGCTAATAAATTCAGTGACATTTTGTCAATTTGCATGTAATGCATGTTAGCGGGGAAAGATTATGGAAAAACAAATTTTCCTAGCTAGGTAACATGTAAACATTGTTTACAATTGATAAAAAAGTACCGTACAGCCCATGTGTTTAAATGTGCTGCATAAACAGTCAGGTACCTATTTCTGCCTATAGGGCAGCTGACAAATATTTAGTAAAAATGCTTTTTTTGTCAAACTCATGTGTAATGTTTGAAAAATAAGGGTTTTTGATAACCACAAATGTGTCTTATAATGTGACAAAAAGTAAGAAAAAAACACTTTTAAAATATAAAAATAGAATGAAAGACATTTATCCTCATTCATGTTAAGATACTTATATTCATCTTATTCAGTCTTATTTATTTCATATGAAATCATGAATAACTTTTCCCTCAATTATTGTTTAGGGTTATCACAGTACCATTAAATTAACTATTTGAGAGCAAAACATATGTGCTCACTTAATGGTTCTCATAGGGGGCTTCAGTCACATGTCCTAGAATGGGGTCATTCAACTAAATAAAGCTGCTTGATTTAAAATAACACCAGAGGACAACAAAACTGATGAAGATCCTATGCTTTTAGAAATATATCAGTTAAAAATAGTACTAACATGTCCAGTTATTACAAAGTATTGCTCAACATTTGTATATTTTTATTATTCTATATTAATAGAAGTTAAAAACAATTTGAACCATTTTTTTTTGCCAATTTTCTCTCCTTCCCAATGTGGTAATAGCCAAATAAGCCATCCCATCCGCTAGGGGACTCTCCTCATCACTTTGCACTGTCCCTGACTCTAGAAAGGTGAAGACTTGCATACGCCTCCTCTGTTGCTTGTGATACAGCCACCGCCTCTTTTCAAACTACCGCCTGATACAACATCAATGGTCAGCCAACGCGCTCAGAAGAAAGCGCAGGGTTCCCAGCTCCGAATTTACCAATCAGTAGGTACCTGAGCCAGCGGACATTGCACTGTGTGAGTGATAGGGAGAGTGAGAGCATCAGAGAGAGCACTGCCAAATTTTGCTCTCTTGGGCCCCAGCTGTTGATGGCAAACAGCATGACCGGGATTCGAACTTGCGATCCTCTGGTCGTAGTGTCAGCGTCTTAGAATCTAATATTAAACGTTTTTATAACAGTTCATTGTAAGTATAGGACATGTATATTCATTTTTATCTTTTATCTGGCAGTAAAAGTGCCACATCAACAATCCTACAGAAATGTAGCCCACCTGTATGATGAACTTATAAATGCTTGAGATTGCGTCTTGAATGAGGACACAATACAAGGTAGCCAATCAGAACACAGATCTTTAACATAATTCAGTGTTAAAGACACAGTCACATAAACAGCCTGAGTAATTCAGAAATAATAATCATTTGGAATTTCTCAATTCAAAAATGTTAAATTAAAAATGTATGTTTTTGGTACAGAAACCCAAACAAGTATAATCAGAAAACATCACATAAGCATCACAAGAAACCCTTACCTGGCCCCTTTAAAAGTTGAGCACTAAATGCACTGATGCTGTGAACAGATTTGCTGGTAAGTTCAGTGTGAGCGAAGCTGGATTTCTCTGAATTTGAATCTGTGTGCTGGTTAATGGGACCATGGCAGCCCACATAGCAGATTAGGTCAGAGAAATTGGTAAGAGCCCTCAGCATGCTATAATTGATTAATGCCTTCCTGAATTTGGGAATTATGCACTCGCTCTCAGCGAGGATCGGCCCTGCTCTCCCCAAAGGCCCGGCTGTGTGAAACGGAGGGAGCTGCGGCTGATTAATTTGTCATGATAGAGGCTAGATGGGCACACGGTCTTGGAGAAGTCCCAGAATGAAAGAGACTGTGATTGACACCGAGTTTTAATTATGGCTTCCAGGTCTCCGAGGGCGGCGGCAGGCTGCTTCCAGAGGCCTTTTGGAGAGAAAAAAAACAGACTTAATTAAAGTAAATGAAATTGAATAAAACCTCACTGTGTCAATTATCCAGCTCTATCTGCCATGTTTCGAGTGGTGGGAGATGAGAGGAAGTGGTAAGAGTGTGATAGGGAGTGTGGACACACTTAAACTGCCCCACGAGATGCTTGTCTAACCTTTATGTCGGCATTAGAGACCGACAATAAATGAATTTACCTGTTCCGCTGGATTAAACTGAGTCAGACTGCTTTAGCCATGATAATCATAGATCAGCACATCAGAGCATAGCTTACTTCAGATTAGGACTAAGTGTGCTGCTCTTAGGATGAACTTTTAGAGAGGAATAGTTCATATTTTTATACTTACCCCAGATGTAGTCCATTTCAAATTTGAATGATGTCACTTAAACTGATACTAGATCAGCACTTCCTACTCAACTACAGGCTGTCCTTTACCACATGGACTAGTCTGTGGGACTGTATTTCAAAAGTTGTAGGCAGGTTAAGCCAGTTGAGAGATGCGTTGGTGAAGTATTTTAATAGAAAAGACTGAACTAGCCTCTGCTGCAGTTCTAAACTATGCGGGCTGATCTGGAGCATTTAAACATTGTATTACATTTTGAGAAATCCCTTCCTGCATCCACCTTCTTAACTGCTTAATCCAGTTCAGCCGTGGTGAGTCTTACCTAACCCTTCACCTGGCACTGGGCAGGACACTTCACCATTCAACACAAACCCAGGACAGGGCGCCAAACCACAGACACAGACTCACATCAGGGCAATTTAGAGTAACTTGATTCACCACCATGTTTTTGGACTGTGGGTGGAAACTAGAGACTCTGGAGTAAACCCACGCAAACATGGGGAGAACATGGAAACTTCACCCAGATGGGAATCAAATATATACAGAAAAGACCTGTAATTTGGGTGGCACTGTGGCTTAGTGTTTAGCACATTCACTCTCAGCGCTGAGGTCTTGGGTTCGAGTCCCCATCTGAGCGGAGTTTCCATGTTCTCCCTGTGTCTGCGTGGGTTTCCTCCGGGGTCTCCGGTTTCCTCCCACAGTCCAAAAACATGGAGGTCAGGTGAATTGGCTACTCTAAAATTGTCCGTAGGTACGTATGTGTGTGTGTGTGTGTGTGTGTGACCCAGTGATGGACTGGCGCCCTGTCCTGGGCTTAGTTGTATAGTGTAATGCCCTGACCTGTGCCCAGTGAGGGTGTACGGGACTAACTGTGACCCTTGATAAGGATTAAGCGGATGTGACAATGGATGGATGGATGGATGGACCTGTAATTTACAGTGCTGCAAAATACTTCATATTTACCTATGTAAGTAATTTGACATTTAAGAAAATATCAATACAGTTCCATTCAATTCAATGTTGTTACTGTCTTTGTACTAATACAGTGTTGTACAGAACAATGAAATAATGTTAGGCTAGCTTTCTGGTGCAGGAATAGATAAATGACATAGGACAACAAGACAAGGTGCATAGACAGTAAGTACAATAGGCAATAAATAAAATATAATACAGTAAATGTGTGTGAGAGTACAGTTTGTTTATGTAAAGCATGTTGAGGTGATGGTAAAATGTTGAGTATTGCTTAGTAGAAGTATTGCAATATTATGTTTTGTAAAACTTGTGAATTTTGTAAACTTTGTAAAAACTGTGATTCTCAAAAACACAGTATTGATTTTTGATTAATAGTTTATATGCAATGACTGGTGGTAGGCTGTGACCACTAGAGCAGTGCTGTAATTTATTTTCAGCCATTAGACTCTAGATTTAAGAAATTGTAGTTTATTGCCTTGCTTACAGTATCCCTGTATGTTGAATGGTAACTCCTGTATACCTATTGTATAACCAGGTTCTTGCCAAAACACAGTCCTAGTATTATAACTCTTACAGATGGATCATTTATCTCATTTGTTGATGAAGAATGCAGCCAGTTGTGAAAACTAATGTGAACTGCAGGTCACATTGATCATCACACAGGAACCTCAGATTGCAGCCTTGTGTCATCAGTGTTGAATCTGTGTGAGGGTCGCTATTCCAGTCTACTGGACCCTGAGACATCTCATGGCATTCTCCTTGGAGGGTGGGTACATGGAAGGGATCACAGCTGCTCTTTTTCCTCCTAAATGTAGACAATTTCCTGAGTATGACCTTGGGTTGCCTCACCCTCTGCTCCCTGTTCACTGTTTCTGCTCTCTGAGAGAGGGAGAGGAAGGGTCCATTCGGCCCCATTCCCAGTTTCATGTGTCGGTTGAGGTGTTGGAGTTGCTGCAGCATCAGTGGGGGTTGGATTGTAACGTGTGGGTGGGCATGTGGGCGGGGTCCTGTCTTCACCCTCTGCTGTCTCCCTTGGCCATGCCAGGTCACGCTTGGTTTTTGTGCCAGCCCCAGGCCTCCCCAGGCATGGGCTTTACTTATACCACTGCAAATAAATGCTGCAATGCATAAGAACTTCAGTGTGAACAAACATGCTAAGTGAGTGTACAACGCCTCAGAGCAGCTAACCCTGACTCTGAGATTTTGTAGGGTAAAAATAAAATCCCCTCATCCCCATCTACAGCCAGGAATCAGAATCAGAGAATATGTTTACCCAACAGCATGCTGCATAACATGAATATGAGTTAAACATGAGTATCATCAATAAATGTTTTATTAGAGCTTAGTTCATGTTATAGATGTAGGTAATGCAATAATATTTATGCTTTTTTATCAATGAATTGAGGTATTACTTAACCAAGTACTGTTAATAGCTGTCCCCTTACTCTAAAGTGTTAACACGGTAACAGCAGATAAAGCTACTGAAGTTACCTTGTTTTCATTAAACACAGCAATGAAAATAAATAAATGGCTGGTACTAAGCTCAAAGCTCCTTGTCTTGTCTTAAGGGTCACAACTGTTTGCCACAGAGAAACCCTGGTAAAGGATTTTTTTCAACTTGAGAGTAGTTCTCATGAATTTGAGAACTACTTAATGCACATTTCTTAGGAACCTACTAAAAATTATGTATAAACATATGCAATGTATTTATTATTATTATTATTATTATTATTATTATTATTATTATTATTGTAAATAGTAATAATAATAATAATAATAATAATAACAGTAACAATAATAATAATAGTAACAATAATAATAATAATAATAATAATAATAATAATAAAAGTAATATAGTAATAATAATAATAATAATAATAATAATAGTAATAATAATAATAATAATAATTAATAATAATAATAATTAGTATCTATTTTAGTACGTAAAATGAAAATGGAAAATTGCAGGTATGTTGTAATGAAAATTAATAGTGTCCACTGATTACTTACAATTGTTTGTGCTGTTAAAGATGGAAAACCCAGATACTCTCAGTTTGAAATGAGTCTTGACTGTCTTCAGGCAAAATAGATTAGGGTTCAAAAATCATTTAATTAGTTTTTTTAGGGGTGAGGTAATGGCAGATCTATCCATTCATCCATCCATCCATCTACAACATACAGTTACATGTGTCATCAAAACATGACTGAAAAGTTCTGTTAAATATTTCACAAATCAGTATCAATCAAAGTTCTTTGTCACACTATATTATCATTTTACTAACCCACAGCAACCTGGTTTACATTAACCTTTTAGCCTGGTTAGCAAATCATTTGATTCTGATTTGATTCTATTTCAAAAGCTTCCCCATACTGCACACCATGTAGGGAACTGTTTTACTTTACAAGCCAAAAGGCAAAAGTGATCTATTTATTGAGAAGTTATGTACTCTCACACAGCATCAACTTTTTCATTTAAATCTACCGATGGCAAATGTGTGGTGTAATCTCATTATACAGCAATATACGGCCTAATATAAGGTTTAGTTACTGGGCGTCCTGGTGGAAATATATAGGTCAGCTTCATAAATATTTCATGCAAATGGGTAGTTGCTCACTCCATACTTCATGCAAATGGACAGTTGCTCCCTCCAGTGGGCAGAAATGCATTGGGATTCACTCATTTATTTGATTACGTAGATTGTAATTCTAAAAGTCATAATTTCCATACTAACCCGCTTTCCTCTTTGGACCCCTTTAATCTCAACTCTCTCTAAACTCTGCTGGTTGTTGGAGGGCCAGAGTGAAAGTGCTGCTCATAATATTGGAGAGCAGATGCTGTGCTTTGTGCCGCTCTGCAGATTTTTCTTATATCAGTTATATCACTGAGCAGCAACAATACGGCAAAAATACTTGACAGCAGATGCCATCTCAATATCTCCCATTTATTCTGATTAGGTGTGTAATAATCTCTCTCTCTCTCTCTCTCTCTCTCTTCTGAATTTCTCCTGGAGCAGTTAGATGTCGTTTACTGTCTTCAGTCTTTGAGTCCCCACTGCAGTGAGCTTCATAAGAACAAAGCCTCATCAAGGCTAGCCTATTCTTGTCTGGTCTATAGATGTCTTTCATCAGGACTGTGTAATCTGCTCTTCTTTTACACTCCTAGGTCACAGTCTGGCTATAGTACACTTACATCTTCACAGCAAAATTAACTAGACGTGTCACAATTATTATATAATCTTCTGATTATGATCATTTGAGATAATCACATTTATTTAAAGGCAACCTAGAATATAAAACTGTATTTACTTTGGCATAGCCGAATGAGAAATGCTCAGAACAGATGTACTGTTAAACCTCCTCCTGTCTCCTCCTTCAAACGCAAATCCCATAGTAAACAAAACAGACCATGGACACGGGCCAGTTCCAAAACCCTAGACTATGATGTCATACTCTTAACTCAAGCCCCAAACTTTACATACACCATCCTTATGTTCACAATTACGGTTTCAGTTCACACTCAAGGTCAAACAAATGTCCTCTTAACACCATAGCAACTCAGAACAGCTTTTCACTTCTCTCACATCATCTCTCAGACACTTCATATCATGCACTCTCTGCTCTCCCTTTATTTTTCCTCAGCTCAAGTCCGGTACTATGGGGACATTGAAGAACAACTGAAATTGGAACAAATAAACTGAAAACATGTTCTACTCCTCATTTAAGCTGAATGCAGTGATTTTCTATAGTTATTATCTTTCACACTCACATGTGTATATAACAAAATAAACGTAAATCAGAGAAAACTGAATTTATTGAAACATGTTGGATCTTACGTTCTTTAGTAAACGAAATGGTTCTGTATATAACCATGAACACTCCAAAATCCCTTCTTGTGAATAAAGGGTTATTTCCATGGTGAAAGAGTTCTTTACATTAATGAGGAACATGTTGTAGATGATTCTATACAGAAACATTTTGAAAATGGTTCTATATAGCCCCCAAAGAGGGTTCTGCTGTAATTACGGTACAATTTAAAGCTTGCAATAATAGATTAACCATTTTTGGTGCTATATAGAACCATTTACAAAAAGGTAATGTATAAAACCATCTACAGCACATTCTTCATCAGTCTAAAGAACCCTTTCATCATGCAAAGAAGCCTTTGGGTTCTTTGAGTGTTCATGGTTCTCTATAGAACCATTTTATTTTGCTAAAGAACTCTTGAAAAAACATGTTTCTTAAGAGTATAGCCTTGCACTTTAATATTTGCATAAAGTAAACAACATGAGGTAAAATTGTAATTTTTTGTTTAGCATTGTTATTTACAAAACGTCATATTTGAGTTAGGCAACTGAAACGAATAAAAACTGGCAGCTTTAGCGGTACAGCTAAAATTATGCTAAACTTGTTTAGAATGATTTCTAAGAACTTCACTTTATTAGTTCTTAGTTTAGAAACTACAGCACTGGATTCCAATAAGTGCCGTCCCAGGTAAATGTTTTTGTTTAGTAGAATGTTTTCTGAATGTTACATATGTTACAACTTTAATTTTTAGAACTTTCAATCCGTCAAATTTTCTACATATTTTGAGAATGTTTTTGTTTTTAACATTCCATTAACATTGCTGAACCATTATCTACAGTTAAAATACTGACCACACCCACAGAGAAACTGACTTTTACAACAGTTTTGGAACAATAAATAATAAATAAATGGTGTATTTGTTAGAGATATGATATGTATAGTCATATAGAGAAATGATATGACTCAAATATGACCTGACTTAGCTTAGCCCAGTCTGTGCTGAACGTCCTAGAGCTCAAATTAACAGCTGACTCCTCCCTGTCTCCTGCCCAAATGAGCTGCCGTCATGATATTCAGAATCAATAACAACGACTTGTTGACATTACTTCAAATGTTGTCATAATGTTACTGCTTAACTGTGAACGTTCTGTGAGAAAAATTTTATGTTACATGTTTTCAGAATGTTCCAGGAACATTATTTGTGTAATGTTACTTTTCTGGAAAAAAACATTCTCTGTTAGCTGGGATGGCAGTTTTCAGATTCCATCGGGAAAACACATTCCTTGGAGAGCCAGTTTTGTTTGCTCAGAATATAGGATCATTTATATTTAGCAATTTTATGACAAATTTTATGACAAATTTTATGACAGTAAATATGACTTACATAGTATGATGCTACCAGTAGGGAACCATTTCAGTCACAAATATGGCGTATCTAAAACAGCATCTTTTTGATCACTCTATTATTATTATTATTATTATTATTATTATTATTATTATTATTATTATTTCACCGGTAGCTAAGTATCAGTAACAATCACAATCAATTTGTTGGAAATTTTTGGTGGAAGAAATTCCCAATATTTAACAAAATGTTTAAATCTTTAGGTCATTTTTGTTTTTATTCATTCATAAAAGCAAAGAAAATGTCCAGTGTATGATATTGCAAAATCACATCACAGTTATGACTTGTCCACAGGCACCTGCTAAATTAGTAAAGCAAAGAAATCCCCTCCAGTGTCTATTACTTATTATTATGACTGACAGGGCTGCAGTTTAAGGAAGCATCATGTGAGGTCATGCTGGAGTCTGGCTGGGTTAAATGTCAGCTGTGAAACTCAGGAAGACGGTGCCAGTAGAAGCATTGTGTTTCATTTTAGTTTCAGATTAATGAAATGTCGCTTTCAAAGAAGACATTAGCTGACAGTGCGCTTGGATTGAGCTTAGGGGCCTCTTACGAATAGTCTGGAGATTGGAAGAAGCCATTGTGGCTATTTAATTTCATCCAAGTGGACTAAACCTCCTGCAGCTATTCGGCCCAAGCCATTCACTACAGCACCTGATTCAACTAATTAGCTCATGGCTTCAGCCAAGCAGGCGAGCTAATGAGATATCTCAGGTGGCTGGAGTGAATACCCAGGGCAGGACACCCTCTGTAGAATAGTCCTTGCCCTTGGCTCTGTGGAAGGCACACTGTGGTCAGAGTGCTAATTGGTTGTTTCTCTCTCTCTCTCTCTCTCTCTCTCTCTCTCTCTCTCTCTCTCTCTCTGTCTTTGCAGGTGTAAGTGTAACCTTCATGCTGGACAGTGCACCTTCCGCGATGGCAGCCTTCAGTGTGACTGTGAACACAATACTACAGGGCAGGACTGCGCTCGCTGCGAGAAAGGCTTCAAGGCCAAATCATGGAAACCTGGCTCTTACCTGCCCACGCCCAACGGGTCCCCCAACACCTGTAAGCAGAGCTGCCACTATCAATTATATTAGTGATGATGTGATTATTCAAGTAGCCAGAACGTACAACGGCCATACATTACAAATGGACTTAATAATAACAATGCATTCCAAAAAATTCCCAAATACTGTAATTTAATAGCAAAGTGTACTTTTATTTGTGCATTTTAATTCATGTTACACTCTCAGAAAAAGTCATAGTATACTGTAAAAATGTAAACGCACCTTTATGGATGCAACATAATTAAGTAAATCTACTTTCAAGTAATCTTGACAGCGCTACGCTCTTTTAAAGGGGCTCTTTGAAATGCCGTAGAAAAACACTTTTGCTTCCATAAAGAGTAAAAAAAACACATTGTCTGAACAGCAAATGCTTATTTGATATTTGAACACAAGAAAACCTTAATTGCTTAAATGCTTAGGGACATGTTCATCTCTGTCTTAAATATATTCTGTTGCAAGAGGCCACGCCCCTAATGAGTGGAGGTGGGTTCTTCTCCTCTGACTCACTAACTCCATTACTTTCAGCTTCCTCAAGTGTTGCGTGCATGTTTCAAGGCTTACTTTTGGTGAGGTTGTACCATATGGAGGGTGGAATCTCTCTTTTGGTACACTTGTGTTGTGTGTTTGTAGTAAATGGCACACATTTCTCATTGTTGCACCAATGAGAGGGTGTAGCACACTCATGCTCTATGGTTTGGCTGTTGGATGAGGCTCAGCGACCTTGTCAAAGACACTGTGATTGTTAGGCTTGCCCATTTTTTTCTGCTTCCAACACATCAACTTGAAGAACTTATTGTTCACTTGCTGTCTGATATCCTAACCCCGGACAGGTGCCACCATAATAATATAAGATAATCAAAATTATTCACTTTAGCTGTCAGTTATTTCAGTGTTATTGCTGATTGGTATATAACACACAACCCAGCACAAGCACACACACACACACACACACACACACTTTGGTAGTACTGTATTAGTAAGGACATTCCATTCACTTGTGTAATACTGAACAAAAATAAACCTAAACTTAACTTTAGCAACCAAAGTTCAAGGCTTCTGTGTGTGTTTGTGTGTAGTGTGTGTGTCTGTAGAGTGTGTAAAGAGTGTGTCTGCGTGTGTGTGCAGAGTGTGGGTTGATAGAGTGGGTGTATGTATAGTGTGTGTGTAAAGAGTGAGTGTATGTGTGTACAGTCTGAGTGTACATAGAGTGTGTGTGTAGAGTGTATGTGTGTCTGTGTGTGTGTGTGTGTATAGAGTCTGAGTGTACATAGTGTGTGTGTGTGTTTGTTTGGATAGAGTGAGTGTATGTGTGTAGAGTCTGACTGTACATAGAGTGTGTGTGTAGAGTGTGTGTGTCTGTGTGTATGTGTGTGTGGATAGAGTGAGTGAGAGTGTGTGTGGATAGAGTCAGTGTGTGTGTGTGTGTGTGTGTGTGTGTGTGTGTCTGTGTGTGTGTCTGTGTGTATAGAGTCTGAGTGTACATAGAGTGTGTGTGTGTGTTTGTTTGGATAGAGTGAGTGTATGTGTGTAGAGTCTGACTGTACATAGAGTGTGTGTGTAGAGTGTATGTGTGTCTGTGTGTATGTGTGTGTGGATAGAGTGAGTGAGAGTGTGTGTGGATAGAGTCAGAGTGTGTGTGTGTGTGTGTGTGTGTGTGTGTGTGTGTGTGGATAGAGTGAGTGTTTTTGCGTGTGTGGATAGAGTGAGTGTGTGTGTGTGTGTGTGTGGATAGAGTGAGTGAGTGAGTGAGTGAGTGAGTGAGTGAGTGAGTGAGTGAGTGAGTGTGTGTGTGTGTGGATAGAGTGTGTGTGTGGATAGAGTGTGTGAT
>BRDA01006511.1:106155-131188 GCA_036984385.1 Crenuchus spilurus
CAGATGCTGGAGGTCAGAGGCCAAATAGTTCTGACCAGATGTTTGGTTCAAAGCTTCTCCAAAGCAACAAGGCTCATAGGGTGCTCACAGTGAGCAGTACCTACCAACACTGGCCTTCAAATTTCCCAGATCTCAATCTGATGAAGCATCTGTGGGATATGCTGGCACAGCCAGTCTGATCTTGGGTGACTCACAACTTACATGATGCTCTGCTGCTAACATCTCAATGCCAGATACCACTAGACCATCAGGGGTCTTGTAGAGTTCATGCCTGGTTGCGTCAAAGCTGTTTTGGTGAGATGGGGAATGTCAAAAGGATATTAGGTTGTGTTTATAGTTTGGTTCTCTGGTCCGGAGCAAGAAAATTGATACATTATTACATTTCCTTCCTGATTTGGTTAGCGTTCATACTGGCATAGAACCATCATGTTACAAAAGTCACATTAAATGGCCAAATATTTTGTGAGACAATACCAAACCAGCACCCAGCAATGGATTGGCGCCCTGTCCAGGGTTTATTTGAGATAATGTAATGCCCTGCCCTGTGCCCAGTGAGGGAGTAGGGGACTAACAGCGACCCTGATAAGGATTAAGCAGGTGGGATAATGGATGGATGGATGGAATACCAAAACAGGGTTGCCAGATTTGCAATTTTCAAGCCAAATTTAACTTCATTGAAAATGTAGTTGTGGGTGAAAATCCAAAGATTATAGGTACAGGTTTTTGGTCTACTTTTGCAATGTAGTAAGATTTAAAATGGAAATGTACTATGTTAGTATTTGTTTTGAGCTATTTTTAGTTTTTTTTGGGCTAGTTTAAGCTTATGTAGGGCAGGTTTCTGGCAGACACTGGGCTGGAGAATGATTTCAGGACCTGGCAACTCTGCTACACTGGACTATATTTGCCTGTCGGGGTTGCACATACATGGTGGTACCAAATGAAGTCTCAGCAAGAGCTGCTAAAATGAAAGTATTCAAAATGGTGCCAGAAAATCATCTTTTACATGTATAAGAGAATGTGCGCTGCAAAGAGGTCACGTTTCCCACATCTGAACCCAGCTGTAATGAAAAGCTTACTCCTGTGTTCTTTTCTTCTAAGCACCAGCAGCATTTATGGTCACATCTTGTGACACCACAGCTTGTGTTTGGTCCGTTGGTTCATACTTAAAATGAACTGTGCCAGAGTTTGTTTAGGAACTTGTTTGGCATGCGGCAGTGTTCACACTTGCTTTGACTAACTGCATTAATGGAGGAAACACACCAGGATTTGCTTTAATCTAACCAAAGCTGTGAACGCAACCTTAGTCAAATTAGCAAAGTGGTGTTAATTTTGTGGTTGGTCAGTTTAGAAGCCATTAAGCAGTTGCATTACTTTAATTAATAAAAGTTTAAATATAATATACTGTATTTACACTATAATGCATTTGGACAGTGCTTTTACATTCCAGGGCAGGTGTCTTCAAATCTGAACCTTGAATCCAACTTCTGGTTCTGAATTGTGTGATTTCTGATAGTCAGTGGAGCTGTTGATGTAACTGATTGGTCACTTACCAAAATACTTACCAGTAACTACAAAATCCTGCACTGGAGTACGGATTCAAAGTCCGCATTTGAAGACCAGGGCTCTCAGATGGTGATGCCACGGTGTTTGTTGGTGCTGGTTCACTTTAAAGGCACACTAGATTGAGTGTTGCTTGTTTGAGTCTTTGTATGTTGGTTTTAAGCTGAGATACATTAGTGAATAGTTTTTAAACTTGTACCCTGAGAACATGTTGGTGACGTATCACTGCTCGAGCCCAGTGCTAAGGAAAGCAGCAGTGTACACCTAGCCTCACAGTGAGTGAAACCCAAACTGTTTATCATCTCAAAGCTCTCAAAAACACAAGGTCTTTGGTGGAGACAGGCATGAAAAATGGCTCATAAGAGTTGCTCTTATGAAGTTTTTTTTCTTTAGACCATATTCTGAACATACACAGTAAATCTGCCAGTGTTAAATCAACACTATTAGAGTTAAATTAACACTGAGAGTGTCAAAATGTAACACTCTCAGTGTTAATTCAACTCTAATAGTGTTGATTTAACACTGGCAGATTTACTGTGTAATATATAAGCAATTTTGGTTACTTTCACTTTCTCAAAGGTTTTCTTATATCTGTAAAAGGAAATATTAGACCGATTTACAGCTTTATTTATGAATGTCTGTGAGTGAATACTTCATGGAAGGACTGTACACAAAGAAAAATATTTTCTTACAAAATTGCAAAATTGAGCAAATGGCCAGTGTAAGCGAGGCTTTATGTTCTTACAGACAAACACATTGAAATGATTATAAATGGTACTCGTCTGCAGTGCTTTAACTGTTAACCTGAGTGAGTGTTTAAGGGGATGTTCTCCCTGCCATTTCAACTGATGGTACATGTGCATCTATAATTGTACAGGTGTGTGTTGAATTTGCCTCAAGTTACAATGACGGTAAGACTACAAGAACAGTATGTTAACCTTCAGGAAGCCAGAGGCAAGGCATGATTGAGTCTGCATTTTGTCTGCTGTAGCAGGGTTTTCTTAAAGTCTCTGGAGTTTTCTCCGAGTTATGCTACATCTAACACATAAATGTATAACTTGGTCAAATAGAGCCATGGCTGTGAGAACATCTCTGCTGTTTGGGGACGGAGAGTGTGTTTGCACTGGCAAATCAAATAACCAGTTATGAAGAGACATTTTCCTGTTTAACATGGTGCCCACAAACAGTCAGACTGACACTCAGTTCAACAATAAAGGCACACAAATCCAGACACTAATGCACCTGTTAAAAATGTAAAATGTGTTATGCCTCACACCACCAGCCACATCAATATACATCCGTCATAATCAACGGAGCTGTCTACACCACCAGCGAATGTTGCAGCATGATGCAATATGCCGGTTTTGACTGATGTGAAAATTTATTTCCTTAAAGAGTTAAATAATTCACATAAAAAAATAGAATATTCTGAGTTCATTGTTGTTCATAATTTAATTCTTAATTCTTAAACTGTCATATTTAATATTTATTACACATTTATTATTTATTACGACTCCAAAATGCAAAAAAAAAAACAAAAAACAAAAAAAACATTTTCTTTAAGTAAAACTATGTGCTTTCATGGAAAACTGTGGATGACCCCAAAATTATGAGTGGTAGTGTATTTTGTGGTAGCAAAAACCTACACAGTAAATCTGCTAGTGTTAAATCAACACTGTTAGAGTTAAATTAACACTGAGGGTGTCAAAATGTAACACTCCCAGTGTTAATTTAACTCTAATAGTGTTGATTTAACACTGGCAGATTTACTGTGTAGGGAATGGTCATAATTGCTGTGATAACCATGTCCAGCTCACTCCCTCACTCCAAAATATACAGCTCTCAAATTATTCATTAATTATTAGACAGTGCTAAACATAAAAAACTGTTATCAACTTAATGTGCGGGCATCATTTCATACAAAGTGTTTGTTTCTTCTTAGTGTCTGATTGCAATGAACTTTTTGTAAATACTGCCTAATCCTGAACTGCCTCAGGACTGAACTGAACTTGGAAGACAAGTCAAAGAAGCATGAACCAAGCCTGTCTTATATATATCTCATATGATTATAATGTTTCATTTGGAGTTATTTACTAGTCAAACATTATCAACATTAAAACAAAAAGGCTTGAAATATGTCACTTTACATGTAAAAAATGTAAAATATTTGACACTTTTTGAATTAAATTATGAACACAAGTGAATTTTTTCAGCATATTGTGAGTATTTGTACATGCATTAGTATATTTACATTCTACTTGAACATGTTTGCCCTTTGATGACAGATGTAATGGATGTGTTTTTTTCTGCCAAATAAGCATGTACACAGCAGTAACTTAAAATATATATCTTCTTCGGCACACATACCAATGTATCAATAGAAGGTTTTGAGTCCACACATCCAGCAGAATTTAGGCCTTTTCATTCCAAATACAGATGATTTTGAACACTGGACCCTTCACATCCCATTACATTCCAAGCCCAGTGTGCCTCTTTATGTGAGAAAAAGGCAGGAAATGGATTATATGCCATACAAACATACAAAAACGTATAAAAATGTGATTATATTAAATGCATGTTGCCATGTTATTTTAAACAACCAACCAAGTTGAATTGAAACAAAATCATAAATGATAAAATGTTAAATTAACAAAGAAAAAAAAAACTCAGCATGATTGACGGCGCTCAACCAATGTTGAAAATTCACCACAAACCCGGGAAACATTGGTTGTATTGTAACATCACAGAGGAAATAGACGAGCCCAAGAGCCATTTCTCAGCAAGCTGAATGCTTTCTAAACCATCAGTATGTTACACTAAGATACTACCTTACCATCTTTCCCCAGTCTTTCAGCTGTAGTTCAGCATATGTTTTCTGTACTCTAGGCATTTAAATATTACAGTGTATATAAAAAGTATAGAATGTTAAAATGCCAGGTTTTAATGATGTCATTCTTTTATTGATGTGGATGTGTGGTTTGAGTTGTTGTCATGCTGTAAAATTCCTCAGTCTTCAGCATTTCAGCAGGCCTGAAGATTTTTTTGCCAAAATTGACTGAACAGTTTATAATTCCCGTCATACAATAATACTGCCACCACCATGCTTCACTGTAAGTATGGTGTTCTTTTAGTAATGCATAATGTTGATGCACAATAATACAACCCTGGTCTCATCAGACCGTAACACATTCTCCAACATGCTTTTGCAAACTTTGTGTAGATTTTTGTAAAATATTTTTGCTAAATATTGTTTTTCTTTGTAAGAAAAGGCTTCTTTCTTGCCCCACAGCCCAGATATATGTATATATAAAAATATGGGAGATTGCCACATGTAGTACTTAACTAGTACTCGTCAGAAATTCCTGCTCCTTTAATGTTTCTGTGGGCCTCTTGGCACTGAGAGAGCTGCCAATTTTTGCTCTCTTTGGCCACGCCTGTTGATGGCAAACAGCATGACCGGGATTCAAACTCGCGATCCTTGGGTCATAGTGGTAACGTCTTTGCCCGCTGAGCCACAAAACCTGACATTTTAACAGAGGTGTGTATATATTTTATATCTGCAGCCACGGTGGCTTAGTGGTTAGCACGTTCAACCTCTCAGCGCTGAGGTCTTGGGTTCGAGTCCACATCTGAGCGGAGTTTCCATGTTTTCCACGTGTCTGCGTGGGTTTCCTCCGGTTTCCTCCCACAGTCCAAAAACATGGAGGTCAGGTGAATTGGCTACTCTAAAAATTACCCTGGTGTGTGTATAAATGTGTATGTCTGTGTATGTATGTATGTATGTATGTATGCCCAGATATGGTTGGCACTCTGTTCTGGGTGATCCCCCTAGCGCTCGATGCAGTCCTCCAGGTGGACGGTAGCTTCTGGTTGAGAGTACGCTGTGCGCGACTGGCTGCCGCTTCTCACCGGAGTGTGTGTAATTGGAGTGTGTTGATTGTAAAGCGTCCTTGGTATCTAGAAAGGCGCTATATAAGTGTAACATTCATTCATTCATTTTGCAGTTTGCCACAACCAAGACAAGCTGTTGTCTAAGACTGTAGTCATACATACAAGCAGAACTCTCATTGGTCAACCTGATGTACATCTGTACAATATAGAAAAATGAGCTGGCTCCAGGTTTCAGACTTGATGTGAATGCCTTTATGCAGTTACATGGACTGTGGTGTGAACAGTGTAAAGAAAGCAATAGTTTGTTATTGATGACGTAAAGTATGACTCCTAAGGGTTAAACAGTGCATAATGACTTTTAAGGGCCAAGGATTTTCAATGAGGTAGCCATGAGTGTGCATTTCTTTGTGGAAGTTTAAACAGTGCATTGCGCTCTATGATATAATCTCATCCATCTTTCATCGCTCTTTGGATTGTGGGTTGAGGCTCTCCAAGGTGAGAGACTTCTAGCTGTGACACAAACACACTCAATCCTTCGTCTCCTAAAGGAGAGAGAGAGCAAGAGAGAAAGAGAAAGAGACAGCGAGACAGAGATTTGCAGTTGGGATGATGAATGTTTATTAATCTTCTGGGCCTCCCATCAGACCCAAAATAACTTATACATCTATCCAGCAAGGGCGCTGTTTGTGCAGGACCGAACGCCCCAGTGTCTTACACTGCTCAGGGAATAACTTCACTGCATCCAGTCATGTGGAATTAGAGCAGTAAGTAACCTCTCTGCAAACTCTGCTTTTTTGTTGATGCAGCTTTATTTACCAGTATAATGTGGCCTGGAATCAACACTCTGTGTTACTGTTCAAAATTGAGGTGGAAATGTAGAAAAATGGTAATACAGTGGTAACCCTACTTACGAGTTTAATCCGTGCAGGAGCCAAACTCGTTAGCTGGATGCATTTTCCCCATAAGAATACATGTAAAACTGATTCATCCGTGTCAGCCGGCCAATATACAGTATACTTTAATATGCTAAATAATGTGTTTATATGGGTTTTTAAAAAAATAAACGAGACGACGACGACGCTCGTGTAGGCTGGCGGCTAAGGAGGAGAGGAGGACGGCCGTACGTGTATGACATGGTTACACTTATCATATGAAAAGTAAAAGTAAAATGTATCTAACTTTCTTGTTCACTAGCTTTTGCTACCTTAGCGTCGCTTTCACTAGTACTTTCACTTTCGGTCAAAGGTATTGACTGACCTCTTCTTCTACGGTAGCATCTAGGGGATGCTACGACTGCAGCGCCCCTAGTGGTTGGCATAGTTGAACAAATTTACGCTACTCGTTACTTGGAATTTTACTCCTTACCTGGAACAAAAATATTCTGAGATCTCGACCCGTTACCTGGAATACTCGTTAGTAGGGATGCTCGTAAGTAGGGTTACCACTGTATACTTTACAGCTGTAGAGGAAAAGTAGCCAGTATACAGTACTGCATATAAGCTCGGTGACTTAATAGTGGGTGGTATAGTCAAAAAATCATGATATAAGGACATTTTCAGACTTTCTCAGTTTATAACGTGGTATAGTGAACATTTGTGTTTTTCTCAAATAAAACCATTTTAAATGCTTAAGTAAAGCTTTTAAGGCTTACTGCAATCATTTTTTGAGTTCATACAGCTCTGATTTCTTAGTTTAGTCAAACGTTCTTCTAATTAACTCACTCAATAAGGTAAATAAAATACAATTTCATTTTCACACCAGCTGAGACTCATCACACAGTGGCATCATTTCAGTTTTGGAGTTTGAACTCATTTGAGCATAGCTGGCAGCACTCATAGGCTACTGAACAAATTTCAAACAAAAATTCAAACAAAAATACATTTATTTAATGTCATAATGGTCCAGTGTCTAGGCATTGCATTCAGAGATTCATTGCTTTCCTGTTTTCTATAATATCTACAAAAAGGAGGAATCATATGAAAGATGAAACACTTTTCTAGCTTATAGCTTGAGTTCTTAATTTCTGCCAATGAAACATATTTGCTTCAAATAAACCATGTGCCATATCTTTTTGGAATAATGTAAAAACATGTAAAAACAAAATTGGAAAACATTGAAAAGATGTTGATCCTTTATTGATGTTTGAATAAGTCCCAAACAAAAAGAACTGAGCACCCAGATTTTTTCTTATGGCACAATTATGAGCTCTGAGATGAACCTACATAAAGTTGCTTCAGTGCTGTGCAGTATTTTTTTTTCCTGGCACGATAAATGTAACAGTGTCTATTTTTTGTTTTCATCAGAAAACTGGAAGCATGTGATATGTTACAAATCATATTTCAGGCAATTTGATGGATTTTTTAAGCAAAAAACATTTTGCTTTTATTTCATGTAGTTTCTATATTAAAAATCTGAGATTTTTAATTAGACATCAAATTCAGATGGAAACGCAGTCTTTTAACAGTACATTTATCTTTTCATGGCAGTGAGTGGCATCTTAAGTACTCATCCCATGATCTGGACATATCAGAAGATGGTGATTTCAAATCCTGGTGATTCTACAGGTGGAGTTGTCTAGTGGCACTGTGTGAATGAAAGTCATAGCTACCAGGGAAGTTGGTACAAAAAGCATTTCATACTATTTACCAAACAGATGCTGAACTAAAAACATTAAGCTGGGTGAACTCTAGTTTCCTGGAATTGAATTAACTCATAAAGGAGTGGAGTAAGTTCCCTTAAGTTCGGCATTTTATTTTTACTGTATTTGTCCATTCACATCTAATAAGCACAGTCAGTAAATAAAGGCCACATTTTTTATTGTACAAGAGCGCTAAAACAGAGCTAAACAATATATAAACAGATACCAGTGTTGTTTCCTAGCACAGAGCAGTTTCTTTAAAATGTCTGTTGTTTGTTCAGTACCCGGAGAGGCAAAAAATATTAACCAATAATATCATTCCATGTTTTGCCACTCTAATGGCCACCCTGACCTACCATTGAGTTCAAACACTGAAGCAGTTCATCATCACACAAACTAGCCAATCAAATCTTGCTGATAAAACTGTGCCCCGCCCATGACGACTTCCTGTAAGATGTTCTGTTTCTCTTGGAAGTACGTCACTTTAAGGAAGGGAAGTGCATTCTGATTCACGTTGACTAAAAACGTATAGATGCATGTTCACACATGCTTACCTTGCTCCCAGTGTGCTGTGTGTCGTGTTTACAGTCCCGCGTGGAGAGGCAGGAAGTGCAGTAGGATGGCAGAGCCCAGGCTTTTGTCACCATGCTGAAGTAGTGGCAGATGGTGGTAAGGGGGGGATATGCCAGTACTCACGTTACACACTCCTGCTGGCCATATGCTTGCCCTCCCGACGTCCCCCAGGCACATCTCCGCTCTACAGAACACCACGGCCAGCACAGGACTTATGATACCCGCTCCCTCTCCCCCTCTCTCTTTCACTTTCTGTCATTCTCTCTGCCTCACTTTTCCTCTCTCCTTTTTTGTCTTTCCCTCTCTACGTCTGTCTCCCATCTCTCTGTCTAGATACTCACACAGGCAGAGCATGTATCTATACATTCATGTTCACTAGGGCTGTGATATGAACGTGTCTATACCATACCCATGCTAATTTTGTAGGGTTCATAATTCTGATATCTGATAATATCAGCCAATATAATTTTACATTTATAATTAAAACCCTGCACAGCAAATATGCCAGTGTTAAATCAACACTATTAGAGTTAAATTAACACTGAGAGTGTTGCATTTGGACACCCTCAGTGTTAATTTAATTCTAATAGTGTTGATTTAAGACTGGCATATTTACTGTGTGTTTTGTGGACATGGGTTCAGCTTACCCTTAGCAAATACTAGTATACGTCGAGTACATGTTATTAAGTATACTTAAGTATAATAAAAGTATTTCCCTAAGTCTACTTTTATTTAGCAAGTACACGACAAGTATACTTACTTGGGACTAAATTGGAACACTTTAAGTTCAAGTACATAAAAATAAACTGGAAGGATGCTCTATAATTGTATAATTTTACACTAATTATAGAGGATCCTTCCAGTTTTCTTTTTCAATCCTGGTAGTCTAAAATCAATTGCCTTGGCAGTAAAAATTCTTATTTTTCTTGACTACACATACATTTCACTGTAATGCAAGATCTGATTGCCAGTTCTCAATTGTTACACTTCTTTAAAGGACCCATATTATAAAACAGTCAGTTTTCCTTGTTTTAAAATGTTCTTTTGGGGCTCCAAATGGCTCAGTGGACAAAGGCACTAACACTATGATCTGAGGATCTCGAGTTAGAATCTCGTTCATGCTGCATGCCATCGGCAGACGGAGCCTGAGTGCCTAAGAGGGCAAAATTGGCCGTGCTCTCTCTGGGTGGGTAGATGGCCAGTACTAAGATGGCTAGTACTACTAAATGTCTGCTGGCTCAGTTGTCTACCATCTGATCCATCTGAGCTGGGCATTCTGCACTTTCCTCTGAGATGAACCTGCATAATTCCTTCAGTGGTGTCCAGTGTGGAAAAAAAATACGTTACAATAAATTTAAGAGTGTCTGCATATTGTATTCAGCAGTAAACTGGAAGGATGTGATATTATGTTACAAATCATATTTCAGTTCATTTGAAGGATTAAAAAAATCATTTATCGTTTCATGGCAGTGAGTGTTTGTCTTGTGATCAGGACGTATCAGTAGATGGTGAGTTCAAATCCTGGTGATTCTACAGGTGGAGGAGTTGTCTAGTGACACTGTGTGAATGAAAGTCACATCTAGCAGGGAAGTTGATACAAAATGCAGTTCATTCCATTTACCAAACTGGGATGTTGAACTAAAATATTTAGCTGGGTGACTGTAGTTTAACTGTAGTTTCCTGGAATTGTATTCACTCAAAAAGGAGTGCAGTAAGTTGCCTTAAATAAGAACCATGCCATTTCATGTTTTACAGTCTATGCCGCTTCACTTCTAATGACACACATTGAAATAAAGACATTTTTATTGTGCGAGAGCAGTAAAATCCTCTTTCCTCTGAGCGTGTTGGCTGCCCAGCAATGATGTATTGGCAGCAGTTCAAAAAAAGGCAGTGGATGAGGCTGTGCTAGTCTTCACCCTCCTAGAATCAGGGACATTACAAGTGATTGGGAGAGTCCTAGTGAATGGGTGGCTACTACTACATTTTGGGGGGAAACTGAGCCTATGTCCTTTCAGTTCATTTATGGATACTAAACCATTAACACAAATTAACTGTTCCCATGATATCACAGTGTACATACAAACCTAAGTTAGCATTAGTTGGGACAGTATGGAAAATGCGCTTAGGAAAATGCTGTTTTTTACATTTACTTACACTTGTATTTCATTGCAGAACCCAAAAAAGTTAATGTAATGTCTGGACAACTTCATTTTTTTAAAATATACAACTTTTATTGTCATTTGAGGTCATACATATATTCATTTATCTACATAATACATATATAAAATAACATATCAACCAGTAATAACATAAATAATATATTAATATTAACCAATAATATGTTGGGATGCACATTATATTGCTGACTAATGAATAATAAAACAAAAAATTTATGTTATCGGCTCTATAATATTTATAACTTTATTTTTTTGTCCTAATATTAACTTGTAAAGCTGGAATTTTTCTTCTAGAATCCACAGCATCCTCTGCTGGTGACTTTGAAATTACTTGCAAAATCTGCTTATGACCAAAATGTAAAACACATTTTAGATGACATTACATCATTTACAATCAAGTAGTTTGTTTAAATGATCAGTATGGTATCCATATTGGCCAAAAATTTGGAGCCAGAAATTACAAGTCAGGTTCATCTCTAATATCATGGTATTTTTTCCCATCCCAGTCGCCCCATTACCAACTTTCGAGTGAGAACACTGAGCCAGTTCACCATCATACACAAGCTAATCAAATCCTAATGGATAAAACCATGTGCAGTCCATGATTTTAAGGGATGTAAAATATGAACCCTTAACTGAAATAAGAAGAAATGTATATACTGAATTAATCAGTTTACCGGTACTGTAGTGCTGGGGCTGGAGCTCCACAGTTTCCTAGTGTATTCACTAATGTGTGTGTGTATTTCACTGCACAAATGGATTTAATGTGGAGGTCAAATTCCTCTGGTCAGGGATCACTGTTGAGGTTCCTCAGTTCAGCCTGAATTGCGGCCGGGGGCATGCCTAGGCCCTGGCATGCGGTGCTCCAGCTTCAAGTCTTTTTTCAGTCACAAATGATTTTTCAGGGAAAGCATAAAAGAAGAATATGAAAGTGAGCACCCCCTTGCCTCTCAGACTGATGTTCAAGCGACAGCACCATTCTCCATGCTGGACTGATGTGCTAGCGACACCCCAGGGCTCAGCCCCAAGTGTCTTTAGATCCTAAGAATGCTCCCAATTTCTGTAATATAGATAAGCAGGGGGTGACTATCAGTTATATTACCATGAAGACTGATTAAGAGTACATGTATGAATCTTTAGATAACAATGTATCAAATATGAACTAACAACATAAAAATTAATTGGGGGTGCATATGGGCTTCTCACATTGGGACTGAGTTATACAACTAACCTCACCTTGTGGAGGTTGGACATCAGCCTGGCTAGCTCTCTGTGAGTTAATAAATGCTTCAAAGCTGTGCTATATTACAGGCTGTATATAAAAAAGTTTAATATACTGAGAAATATCTATCTGAACACTGTCAAAATGAAGAGATGGCATTGCAATACCGTTATGAGAAAATGACCACTTGGACTTTTTTAACTTTATAAAAAATCTGACTTTTTCCTCCTTGTATTACACCAATGCATCCAAGGTTCATTTCATTAGCAGCCTAGTTCCAGTTGCTTACTCTGGACGTCATTACAGGTTTATGTTCTTTAGGAGCAATGAATAGACAGGTTTCAATTGACTTTGAATAAAAAGTGTTACATAACTACCACTGCCATAAGTGTGCAAGCTGAAAGACTTAATTGCATTGGTATATTTTATTAATATGGAAATGAAGTTTTCAATCAAGGAAAATAAGGGAAGAATTCATGCACACCCCTCAATCAAACTCCAGGAAAAATACGATACAATAATGAATATCTATCTCCTTTGCCTCCAAGGCCAAAGATTTCTTATCCTTGGCTCATTCGTCTCCCCACACAAATCATAATGGTCAAAAAATAGACAAATCTGCATAATAGTTTATTAACCACAACCTTGATCAGGATTAAGCTTAAGATAATGGATGGATAGATGGATATAATTTTATTAACACAAAATAATATGTTCTTGTTCAGTTGTACTTAATAGCAGGAACTTATAAAGCTCTGGTTTCAAATGGTTAAAAAAGAGTTACAAGGTTTAGGTCGGACAGTGACACAAGCTTGTTTTTTGCATTTTTGGTTTCATTGTCCATTTGTCGTGAGATATAAAGTAAACAAATCATATTCTTATAAGCCAGCTCAGTAATTAATCTCATCACTTCAGGAGAATCATGACCAAAATGAACTGTTTTCATTTGTGGTGGTGCAGCTTTTTGGTAAACAGAGCTCGGCTGTAATGAGGGGCCTTCTCTGTTAACTAGCAGAATGCATATAATGATTTTGCAGTAGTTAGCCGGGCGGGGAGCTTTGTAAGTGTGGAATTGGGAGCTCGTGTCTTGAGCCATGCTTTAATTATGAAGCATTGGGGAGGGCTGCGGCCTTAATAAAACATCAGTATGCCTGGTAGCAGGAAGCAGCGGGCAGCTGTGGGAAGGCTGCGGGCTGACGGCGCCGAATCCCAATGCACCCATCAGCCACAGCACAGCGGGACATGACACGGTCATCCCTCTAAACCAGGGGGGACACCTCACTCCCACTGGGCTAGTCAAGGCCAACCGCCATGTCTGTGCGTGTGTCTGTGTCACTGTGGGGAGACGAAGGGGGGTTTGTATATTTAACTGACCACAGAGGTGTATTTCTGACCTTTTCTGTTCCCACACCAGTGGACTTACCTAAACGTGGGTGATATGGTGAAAATAAAACATCACAATGTACTTTCATGATATATGATTTTGACAGTACACGATAAGATGTTAATATTACAATATTTAGTATTTCTGATGGTTGCAAACAACATGTAAAATGCACCAGAAAAACTGCAGTCATACTCAAGAAAATATATGAAAAACAAACATATATAACATTCAAACTATAGAGGAACTGACTGATTATTTACCCTATAATGCAAAACATTCACAAAAATATTTTTAGTGTCCTATTTGATTAGTAAAAATGTCTTTGATTTGTAGAAAAGAAAAAAGAAAAAATGTAGATATTCCCAAATATCATCCGTTGGTGTCCAATGGTATTGGCATCAGCCCTGAAAAAAAAACACATAAATAATGTGATATATTGTAGGATTGCAACAATATCAGATTTTCATGCTAGTTATATTATTGTGATATGTGTAGAACATTAAAAAATAAATAAATAAAATAAAAAATAAAAATTTATTATTATTATAACAAATACTCCAGCAAGAAAACAGTTTCTGTGGATTTTCTACATAAAACAAACAAACAAACAAACAAAAAAACCCAAAAGGCAATTCAATGCTTCAATACAAATACCCTTACAGTTCACAAATACAAATACACATAGTCCACTCTTCAATTTAGAAATGTGCTTTTTAGCTTAAACTTTAGCACATTGCAGTTTAAATGCATGGCACGGTGGCTTAGTGGTTAGCACATTCGCCTCTCAGCGCTGAGGTCTTGAGTTTGAGTCTGTATCTGAGCGGAGTTTCCATGTTCTCCCCGTGTCTGCAGGGGTTTCCTCCGGGGTCTCCGGTTTCCTCCCACAGTCCAAAAACATGGAGATCAGGTGGATTGGATACTCAAAAATTACCCTGGTGTGTATGAATGAATGAATGAATGAATGTATGTATGTATGTATGTATGTATGTATGTTGCCCAGATATGGTTGGCACTCTGTCCTGGGTGATCTCCCTAGTGCTCGATGCAGTCCTCCAGGTGGACGGTCGCTTCCAGTTGAGAGTACGCTGTGCGCGATTGGCTGCCGCTTCTCACCGGTGTGTGTAAATGGAGTGTGTTGATTGTAAAGCGTCCTTGGGTGTCTAGAAAGGAGCTATATAAGTGTAATGTGTATGTATGTATGTGTGTATGTATACACCTTACAATAAATCCAGCATGACTCTGACTTAGCTTTGGCTTATACTGAGGCAGAATGTTCTCACTCAACTCACTACACAGCCGTAATAGCTGCCCTCCCAGCAATAAATAGCTGGGGCCTTCATTTTGTTGTACTTGTACAACGACAATAAAGTTTTCTGATTCTGATTCTGAAGCCTCAATAGTCAACATGTTTGCCATTACACATTCAACTGAGATTCTTTGGAGCTGGTTCTGGAGATAAACAACTCCACAGAATTCCTCAACCCTCTTCTATAAATTATGCTCAAAATTTTTGCAACTTAAATCAGATGTGCTGGATTTAGAAAAAAGTCCAAGTTTAGTCTTATGCAAATGTAACTTCATTCTCCTCTTTTTCCCAATCTCTCAGTCAGGGAAACACACTTCTGGGACTATCATATTATTTTTTTTAGCTCTTTATGATTGCTCTTTATTCCCATCAGCGCTATGACCACACCCGTGATATACATAGAGAAGCATATTGTGATGTAGTTTATCATCATAATGAAAACATCATCACATTGGCCAGCCGTAGGCTCACAACAATGCCTTCAGCCATGTCCTTAGTGCCCTTTGTCTGTGGTGAATAGCTGAAGTCAGGCTGAAATGTCTCTGATGGGCAAAAACATGCTGCTATTTGATCTGTGTATATAAGAACTCATCCCCCTCTCTGCTGACTAGACACAGGCCCCTCCCGAGACACGCTGACTGCCTCGCCTGCCCCCACAGTCAGCTCTGCGGCCCGGGACCTGCTGTCAGACACTCCAGGTGGGATCTGCAGAGACTACATTAGCATCCAGCTTTGCTGGATGGATTAGCGTTGATTTAATATGGCCTGTTGAATTAAAAAAGCCCTAGGCTAGTGTTTTCAATTAGAGTGGCTTTCTTTAAGGTGACACACTCAATAGTAGCAGCTTTCTGTTTGTGTTTTTGATATACTTGTCTTGCTTTTAGAGCTAGTGGTGTGTTTTGTTGGGTCGTAGCATTTAGACAGCTTTGGTATTTTGCATTAGAATAGTTTCTCAAAGCTGTAAGTTGTTGCTTTTGAAGTATGATGTATGTTTCTTTATTTATGTTTGTGTCTATATTCCTATATAGATGTACCAATCCAATTTTTGTCTCTCCTCCTATTAAGGCATTCTTTATTGTTTGAAACAATATGTGACCCAGTCTGAGAAAACCTGGCCAAAGTTGCTGGGTAACTTATTGAGACATTATGTTATTTAGCCTATCACTCACATTTGCGACACAAATACATCACTTGGTTTTATTGCTGTATATGAAAGATAATAGTCTCAAATATCGATTGTAGTACATGTTTTTTATTAAAAAAAAATTCTTAAACTTACCGAAAAGGTTGTTTTGTGCAACAAGCCATTTACAGAATTAGCTAATTTTAACCAAAAAACTGGTTTCCGTGACCCCTCGAATCCTGATGTAGAACTACTTCTACTGTAGAGGTATAAAAGCTTGTTGGGTGCCCTTTGGTTCCAAAACTACTTTTCTTCATCGTAAACAATTATTTGAGCTCATGTATCCATCCACCAAGTGTGAACAGGTCAGATGTCTTCCATTCAGTGGCAATTTCTATGTGGGCAGCCGATATGGGCAACAAACTGTTGATTTGTCAACTGTCATTTGACAGTGGGCTAGGACCGCCACTGCATCTTTCACTTTAAATTTCTGGTAGATTTGGATTTGTTTGGATTAACTGTTAATTATTTCGGATTCATTAATGTCTTGTGACTCAAATAAACTGAGTTGAGTTTCAGTATGCTATCAGAGAAATTATAAGAGATAATGGTCTGAAATTTTGTGTGAGGATCCTTTAACAGTACTCTTTCCATAAATATATATAACTAGTTTTTGACATAAATTGACTTTGGTAAGGTTTTCCCAGGCAGGGATACACACACACACACACACACACACACACACACACACACATATATATATATATATATATATATATATATGCAATAAAAAAGTGAAAAAGGTAAACTGTCATATTTTATATTTATTTTATGGAAAGTGACATTTGTGTTTTACTGTTGATCAGTATGACTTGATAGCTCATGAAAATCAGAAATCTTAAATTATTAGAATATTTAATTTGGAGTTAATTGCCATTCAAACAGTGTCAGCATTAAAACAATATTGTCTTAAAATATGTAATTTTACATGTTATGAACATAACGTATAAGACAATTTACCTTTTCAATTAAATTATGAACACAAATGAACTTTTTCACAATATTCAGATTTTGGAAGATAAACTAGTACAGCTGCATGCAAAGCTTTGGACATCCAGGTTACACTACATTGATTTTTTAAGCAAGAATATGTTAATGCATCTTCTACAGAGGATACACTACTGCACATTTTACTGCACACTCACTCTTTGAATGTAATATTTTGTAAACAAATAAAACATAAAATCTGAGCAAAAGTTAAGGGACATTTACCACATTTTTTATTTATTTTTTCTTCATTCAGTGTGTCAAATTAAAAAAATGAATAGAAACTGCACTTAAACGGGCAGAAAATATTTTCATTTGTTCCATGTAGAGGTGAAGTTACACTACTGTTTTCACCAGGGTGTCCAAACTTTTGACTGTATAAAAATACTGTACACACAAATTAATCTGACACAACATTAATACCATTCACAGATCGAGCAAATAACATTAACACCTTCAGAAGATTTGTAGAGTTCATGACAGCTGAAACTGTTTTGGTGCCACATTGATAACCAACATCATATTAGAAGAGTGGTTTTAATGTTATGGCTGATCAGTGTAAATAATGATAAACAATCTTATCAGAATATTATGACCAACCTGGGTTTGCAATTAATTTATTCTGGGACATCTCAGATGCCATGTGACAGGGTCTGCAGCACTTACAAATAAGTGAGCACACCAGTCAGTTGTAGCAGAGTGTAAAACAATCACCATGGGGCCATGATGGGCATGATAATAGGGTACCAGCTGAACGGTGGTAGTATTTTGGAAACTTAACTTTGTAGGATGTTCTAGAGCTGCTCTAGTGAAGTTGTACCAATAATGGGCTTCTGATACATTGAGTGTCTCCCAAGAACATAACAGTGGTGCCCCAGAGGCCATTGATGCCACAAGCGAACGACAACTCTTGTGAGTGGTATGTAGTGCTCTGCTGCAGTTGGAGATATCACCTTCCATCATGTAATACAGTCCTTGTCATCGAAGTCAAGGGTGGTTATTTGCACTATTAGGTAGGTGGTAATAATATTCTGATATAAGATTAAATAGCAGGACTCCAAATACACCAAAATTCTTTTAAAAGCTTCTGTTAATAATGGCACTCATTCTCAACTCAACAAAGTACATTAAGCCACCCAAAGAGCTTGATTAATCAGCCATTCACACCTAAAATAAACCAGACCCACTACTAGTTCTAGGTCACATTTGACTTTTATTAAGTCTGACATAATAGGAGTCTATAATTACAATTAAAGCTTGTGAATGAACTATATGTAGAATTTCTCTCAGCATATTCAAGCCATGCTCTGACAATGTCCTCCTAAGAGCTGCCTGCTGAAAGTACCCAGCCCACTATGACCTTCCCTGATGCTGGGCAGACAGAAAGTCCTTCTCTGACCACATTGCCCTCTGCATCTGCCCCCGCACTGACTCCGGCGCCCACAGAACCACCCGATCTGACAGGTAAGAGGTGCCATGCAAATTCTGCATCATCTACCAATTCTGTATGCTTCATGTTCTTCATGAAGAACAAAAAGATTTCTAGTCTTCTAGAGTAAGTGAGAACATTCCAAGATTGGGACACAGGGGGTTGGCACATCTTTTTACTCACATTTCGACCTTGCCGGAGTTATACATGCAAGAGTGTGACCCGTTTTTTGGGTTAGAGATTCTTCACAAGTTCTACTTATTCAGCTACACTTGTGTTAATAATTGAAGAGTGGAATATTCAACAGAGGTGATGTTTATAGTAGCACCTTCACTCCGGCTCCTTGTCCTCCAAAGCCTGTGAGCGTGCATACATTAGAAACGTTCCTTTAGAAGCTTCACCTTCACATCTGCATGCAGTCTGCTGAGAAGAAAACGTGACTGGAAATATAGTCCTTTATGATATCGTACAGTGGTGTTTTTAGTACAAGTGACAGAAAGTCTTACAAAGGTGAGGAAATGCCAATCAATATAAATTTGCTGTCTGTGCAATGCCTGATATTATATTGAAGAGGAAATGCATTCGACAAATCAAATCCCTCAAGCACAGACCATTTAGGAGAATTTAGGATGAGGAAAGAGTAAGATAATGTGTTAGGCCCTGTGGAGTTTCCTCTTCCTCTTGTGGATTTAGCAGAAGCTTGAGTTGTGCAGCACAGAGTGGAGCTGTTTCACTCTAATTCTGCGGGTGATTGATGGCGGTAATAGCATGCCATATTCTCTCCTGAGGTGGCGTGAGGCGACGGGATTAAACGTGATTACCACTGTGCTAAATCAGTCATTAACGTATATGGGCCAACATGCCAAGCTAACGGTGCCATGCGGTGAACTCCTTAAGCTCAGGCTCTTCTTGTCTAAAATTGCCTGCTTAATTCACCAGACCTGCTTGGCTCATGGCCGGAGGAAACTCCTCAAACAGGTGCTGCTTATTCATACTCCAGCATACACCTGCTGGCATTGGTGAAGGAGGGATCAATCAGCCTTTGTTTACTCATTTTCATGATTATCTTCTATTTATTATCTATAGATTTTTGATGAATGTGGTATGAACTGGCAGAGAAAGAATGTTTTTTTCCGTGCCGGGGATTGAAATTTCTTCTGTTTGGTTTAAATTAGGCTGTACTAATCAGATCTACTTACCATCAGATCTGTCACACTTGTTCTTCTGCAAGTCCTCCTTAAAAGCACTGCTCATCATTTTTACTTCTGACCATTTGAAAAGGGAGTGTTTAACATGACCTTGAAAGTCAAGGGCACACGGATGTCTGCACAATGTGGTTTGCTCGCATTTGTATTTAATATTATATAATTTTATATTCAACATGAAGATAAATATTAAATAATTATATTAATTCTCTACATTGTTTCACTGAGATTTGCTAAAAAAATTCAACCGAGTCACTGTTAGTGAAACCAGCAAACAGTTTTGAAAAAATATTTGGAATTTTATTTTGGTCGATTTTCCTGTAGGAGAGTCTGTTATTCATCAAAATCAGACTCAAATGGTTTATTGTAAGGCTGAAGGTTTCTGCCTGCTGTGGTGCTCATCACTTGTAAACATTGTCAGGGAGATGCCACAGCAATCATAATTAATCATCACTTGATCAGACTTCAGCACATTCCTGAGCAGGCAGCAGCTGGGAATTTTCTGGAACATAGTTAAAATGTATATATTTCTTTATAAATATGACATCATATAAACATCAGAGCTCTTGTACTTGAGTCTGGTCTCAACTTGAGTCTTGAGAGGTTTTCTATAATGTCTTGGACTTCATAGCACTTGGACTTGTCTGTTGACCTCTCAAAATTTTGTTTTTGGTCTCAACCAAGATCAAATATGTTTTAATGTATATTTACTTGTCTTTTTATTTGTATGGTCACCACAGACTAACTTGTACAAGCAAATTGAAAGCAAGTCATCACGTCTATTTATGTTTAATTTATCCACTTGAACTGGACAATGGGCAGTGCTTGATTTCTTCAGAGCAGACATTAGTTAGATTCAGAGCTTTGTGTAAAAGTTAATGTCATTAATTATGCAAAAGAAATAATTTTGATGTAAATCAATTTTAAAGTTGAGTTTTGTTCTCAAAGAATACTGGATTTTTGGGAAAAGTTCTTGGCTGGCTTGCTCTTGTTTGGTCATGACTTTGTCTTGGTCTGCTTTGACTGAATATTAATCAGCCATAACCTTGCACATGTCTAGTACTTGACTGCTGCCCTATATGACATTGGACAATACTTTGGCAAATACATATCAAAACATTTTTTTAAACATTTATCGAGTTTATAGAGACTATTGGATTTTAGAAGTCATTCAGTAGAGCTCAGATTAAATCTTTTTTCATTTTTTCAGTAGTTTTGGTTGCTGTCTTGCTAATTTGTGGCACCACTTTGAGAAATCCTAAACGTTAACCACTATTTTGTGAGAACAGTGAATAGTAGTTTACTTGAATTTAAAGAAATGTAACATTTTTCCTCTTGCTCAGAGAGCTGATTCTCCCAGGCTTAAACAGCAGGTGTAGAAAAGAAAATAAATTTGTTGACCGCAACAGAATGGCATAATATTTATTTGTGCAGTCTAAAAACAGTTCTCTACCACCTTGCCTATTCCGCTCCTTTCTGTTCCCTATAGCCAGGTGCTTGTCAGCATCCACCTGTGTGTTTCAGACATGCCAGTGCTGAAGCTCCAACTATGAAAAAAAGGCAAGCACAGCTTCAGAGCACCATCAGCCGCCAGGGGCGATAAATCATTAAATACTCCGTTATTGTGAAACACAATGACTTCTAGGAGCATGCAGCGTGGCAGGTGGGGCTCAGCTGAAGGCCAAAGCTCAATCGTTTTAGATCTATTTTTGAATAGCGATTGAATGAACTGCTGCTAAATATTTCATAAGAGAAAAGAGGCCAGGTCATGGTGAGGGAGACCAAAAAAGGGCCAATTTATTGAACCCTTGGAGGGAGATAGATACATGAAACCATAACAGGAAGGAGCAGTAAGTCCTGTCCTTGAGGAACAGGATAGGTTTGAGTGTGGAGGGTGAAGAGGAGGGGGTAGTAGTGATGCTATCAGGGCATGTGTATCCCATTTCTGCTGACCTGGAAATGGCAAAAGGTTGAATCAGTGCAATATCATCCAATACATCAAGTATATAAGACCTAAAGGCAGCAATGTCGGGTCATGGGCAACTATACTGACAGTGCCAGAGAAGAAATGTTAGCTGTTTGACTATCTGTGGTTTGTACACAGTTACAGCTACTTCAGCACTGGACATGGTTACTGCTTTGCCTGACGCAGCTTCCACTGTGGCCAGTGATGCTCCAACTACAAAGACATCTGTCCCACCAAGTCAACCAGGTGATCCAAGCTCTCAGTTGCTTAATACACTTGCTCCAGAACTAAGTGGTGAAACTTCTCAAGTAACAAGTGCAGTGGAGCCACCATCAGCTGCTGATGCAGAAGTGCAGACTGATGAACCAAGTCCAGTGGATAGTTTTCCTTTTGATGAAGTTCCAGTGGTAACAGATGGAACTTTTACAACAACTGATGCATTAGATGCAGATAATGGTTCAGCAACGGATATTGTTCCTCTATCAAATGCTGTGCTCACTCCAGCAGATAATGTGATTACCTCAGCAACTGATGCTGCTTCTCCAGCAACTAATTCTGCAGCTCTTGCAACTGATGTAGTTGCTGCAGCAACTGATGATGTCCCTGTAGTGAAAGATGCAATGACATTGGCTCCTGATGCTGTCATTCCAGGGATTGTTGCTGCCACAGATTCAGCAGTCCCTGCAATTGACATACCATCACCTGATCTAAGTGCAGTAACTCCAATAAGCATACCGGTAATTCCTGCACTTGAATCTGCCTCTCCTGCGGCTACTTCCCCTGATACTTCTTCCCCTGTAGCATCTCCTCCTGAGGCTTCTGCTCCTAAAGCTTCTTTGCCTGATGACCCTCCTTCCAAAGCAGTTGCATCTGGTGTATCTCTTTCTGAAGATTCTGAGGCTAAAGCTCCTTCTCTGGAAGATTCTGGGCCTAAAGCTCCTTCTTTAGAAGCTTCTGAACCTAAAGCTCCTACTCCTGAAGCTTCTGAACCTAAAGCTCCTACTCCTGAAGCTTCTGAACCTAAAGCTCCTACTCCTGAAGCTTGTGAACCTAAAGCCACTCTTCCTGCTGAAGCTGCTTCAGCACCTACTGAAGTGCTTCGTCCTGTAGCTCCTGAACCTAAAAATCCTGCTCTTAAAGGACCTGAACCTAAAGCTCCTCCTTCTGAAGGACTTGAGCCTGAAGTTCCTCCTGTTGAAGAACCTGAAGCTGCCCCTGTTGAAGAACCTGAAGCTCCCCCTGTTGAAGAACCTGAAGTTCCCCCTGTTGAAGAACCTGAAGCTCCCCCTGTTGAAGAACCTGAAGCTCCCCCTGTTGAAGAACCTGAAGCTCCCCCTGTTGAAGAACCTGAAGCTCTTCCTGTTGAAGAACCTGAAGCTCCTCCTGTTGAAAAACCTGAACCTAAATTGCCTCCTCCTGATGAATCTGCACTTATAGCTCCTGCACCAGAAACTTTACCACCTGAAGCTTCTGCACCTGAAACTCCTGCTAATGAAGCTTCTGAACCGGAAGCTCCTCCTCCAGAAGTTCCTGAGCCAAAAACTTCTGAACCTAAAGCTTCTGATCCTCCTGAAGCTACTGCAACCAAAGCTATTTCTCCTGAAGCTGCTGCACCTGAAACTCTTCCTCCTGAAACTCCTGAACCTGAAGTTCCTCCGCCTGACGAACCTGAACTCATAGCCCCTCGCTCTGAAGCTGCAGCACCTGAAACGTCTACTCCCGAACCACCTAAAGCTGCTTCTCGTCCTGAAGTTCCTGAATCTGTTGTTGAGGTGAAACGTGAGTCTGGAGAAAAGGAAAAGAATGAAACACCACCTAGAGGTGAAAAAGAAGAGTCAGAACCTGCTAAACCGAAACACAAAGGCAAAGAAAGAGAGATACCAGGTACACAAGTACACACACCTCATATACTCTGAGAGCATCTGTGCCTTAAAGAGTACATGTAAAGCTTTCTGTCAGAAGGTTGTAGGAACAGTAGATGTACTATGTCATTAGCAACCTATGACTTTATACGAGAAAAAAAATCAACAAAGTAAAGGGACTGAAATCTGATGTGTTGCCAGTGTTCTTATAATATTTCTGCTCTGTTCAGTATCTGCCCATGGCAAGAAGGGCCATGGAGCTTGGAAAGTGGAAGAGAGTGGTGAGGCCAAAGAGGAAAGGGAAGAAAATGAAACAGAGAGTGAAAAAGAGAATGAAGAGAAAGACTCTGAGAAAAAAGGTATTATAAACTATAGACTGTAGCATCTTTGTTTGTAGCTTGTACTGTGTTGTACACAGTTAGTCTGACTTTACTGTTGTTGTAAACAGGATGCTTGATAGGACACAACAGTGTGGATCAAGTGACCCAACTTAACCCCTGTTAGACAGACATTCCACTCATTTTCCAGATAAATTTGACACTCCTGTGACTGGACCTCCAGGGTGTTCTGAATCCAAAACTGGGAAAAAATTGCTAATTAACTTTTTTCATCATCAAAGTGATGATGTCACTGATGTGATGGAGTGTCTGGCTTCGAAATAGACTTAGCGAAGGTATTGATTAGCTTAGTAGTAACCATATCTATGTATAGAAATCCCATAGAAATTCAATTTGTGTTATGGTAGAGTTCCATATTTTCAGTCATTTGTGGTGATCAAGTTGTAGTCTCAGTTCATGCACTCAATGTAAAAAAATTTTGTGAAACCATCTTAAATTTAGTTTGAACATCTGATTTTGACATTTTGAGAATGTGGTCATCTTAAAGGTACAGTATGTAATATTTCGGGTTATCTTTTAGCAGAATTTAAGATCACTAATAAAAATGATTAAAAACACATCTAATCATTATAAACTATGAAGTTGTTTGATTATTTTACCTTAGAATAAGCTGTTCATATCTACATTGGTCGTGGGTCGAACACCGACTGTGGCCGCCATGTTGCATCGCCATGTTTCTACAGTAGTTCGAAAAGGACAAACAAGAGGCTAGCAAAAACTGTTTGTGTTGTAATGACGAATTGGCCACTCAAATTCGATGGCGCTGTAGCTTTGTTTTACTGTTGGCTGACATAAAACAGGAGAAGAAGAAGAAATAAACATATACCTCAATAAAACCTCAAGAAGAAGAAATACATGGAGGAAAAGCAAGAATAAAGGTTTTTTGGTTTATTAGTTACGACGGCGGAACATTCTTATGCTCGTCAAGAAGAGAAAACAACTTCAGTCGTCTTAAGAAAAGAAAACATGATGAAACTTAGCTTCATATTCGTGTGTACAGTGTTTTCCCCCATTCCACCTTAAATGGTGCTGCAGGACATTGTATCACAGTGGAGCTGAACACTACTGCAGCATTTAAGGTGGAACGGGAGATTCGTAGCTGCGCGCTAGTTTGCGAGCTTAGCTAATATGAGCTCGTGTGAACTCAACTCCATATACAAATAAAGAAGAAGAAGAGGACAAAATACAGTCGGTTGTCATTTTGTTTCGATGTCGCGGTAGCTTAAACTCACCGGTTAAGCAGTAATGT
>BRDA01006511.1:131198-146474 GCA_036984385.1 Crenuchus spilurus
CAGGAGTATCAAAGATATATGACATCTTAAGGCCACCGTAGAGACTCCTTCGTGTTTGGAAGGGAGGGGCTGTGGAAAGAGTCTTCAGTTGGTTGCAATATGGAAACTAAACCACTAGATGTCGCTGGAAACTACATACTGTGCCTTTAATATAAGACAGTGTAACTTATAAGAAAGGCCTGTCACAGTCATGGATTTCTGTTTGATGATACTTTGTAGCTAACACTAGATTATACTGATATGATTTTCATGCAAACTTCCAAAATATATAGAGTTACTCAGTGTGTAGTGTCAGTCAGTGTGTTTCTTTGAGAGTGTCAAAATATAAGCCAGTTATATGGATTCTGTAAGTATATTTGCTAACAAACAGCATTAACATTAGCTACCTAGATAATAGATAAACATTCCTCTAAACATAGCATCAAGTTTGTTGTTTTGATAGGCCAATGGCATGTCTTAATAAATATGCACTCTGCTTTAGTTTAATACATGGGCCAAAACAAAGTCATACAATGTAATATTTAATTGAACCACCATTAGATTTGATTACAGTACATATGAGACATGGCATTGCTTTGACAATCTTCTACAGTGTCACAGTTACTACTGTCCAGAGTTGCGTTACCTTTTGGCAAGGATCTAGTACTAACAATGGGAGAGTTGAAACCCTCCATAAAGTCTACTCCAGCACATACCAAAGACTTTCAGAGGGGTTAAGGTCAAGACTCTGTGGTGGCCAATTCATGTGTGAACATGACTCGTTGTGCTCCAACAGTGTTTTTGACAATTTGACCACTGATGAATCTTAGCACTGTCATCTTGGAATTATCCCCATCCCACCAGGGAAGAAAAATCCATTGATGGGATAACAAGGTTATTCAGTTCACATTTAGCTGTTCAACTGACATCATTTTATTGCCACGTAACATTGGTGAATCTAGACCTGACCAACTGAGGCAACCCAACATCATAACATTGTCTCCAGAGACTTGTACGGTGTACATTGGGCATGAAGGGTACATCACATCATGCACTTCCTTTTATGTTTTGATGCACCTGTCACTCTGGAATGGGGTAAATCTGGACTTATCAGACCACATGACCTTTCTTCAATGTCCCAGAGTTCAGTCTTCATGCTCCCAAACATACTGAAGCCTTTACTTCAGAGTAGCCATAATATGAAATAGTTTTCTTAGGGCCACACAGCTGTTTGAACAGGCATTTATTTTCCTCAACCTTCTAATGACAACACAATCTGAATATCTCAAAATTGTGATGCAGCAATAATGTAATAATTGTGACAGGCCTGCTTATAATTAGACCAAATTACTTTAGTATTTAAAACAAGGAAAGAACCTAAAGTACCTCATGCTGATGTTCTCAAATCTGAAGCTTCTCTTTCTGAAGCTCCTAAGCCGCCTCCTTCTAAAGCTGCTTCTCATCCTGAAGTTCCTGAATCTGTCGTTGAGGTGAAACGTGAGTCTGGAGAAAAGGAAAAGAATGAAACACCACCTAGAGGTGAAAAAGAAGAGTCAGAACCTGCTAAACCGAAACACAAAGGCAAAGAAAGAGAGATACCAGGTACACAAGTACACACACCTCATATACTCTGAGAGCATCTGTGCCTTAAAGAGTACATGTAAAGCTTTCTGTCAGAAGGTTGTAGGAACAGTAGATGTACTATGTCATTAGCAACCTATGACTTTATGCGAGAAAAAAAATCAACAAAGTAAAGGGACTGAAATCTGATGTGTTGCCGGTGTTCTTATAATATTTCTGCTCTGTTCAGTATCTGCCCATGGCAAGAAGGGCCATGGAGCTTGGAAAGTGGAAGAGAGTGGTGAGGCCAAAGAGGAAAGGGAAGAAAATGAAACGGAGAGTGAAAAAGAGAATGAAAAGAAAGACTCTGAGATAAAAGGTATTATAAACTATAGACTGTAGCATCTTTGTTTGTAGCTTGTACTGTGTTGTACACAGTTAGTCTGACTTTACTGTAATCAGGACGCTTGATTGGACACCACAGTGGATGAAGTGACCCAAGTTAACCCCTGTTAGACAGACATTCCACTCATTTTCCAGCTAAATTTGACACTCCTGTGACTGGACCACCAAAGTGTTCTTAATCAAAAACTGGGAAACAATTGCAAACAAACTTTTATCATCGAAACAAAGATGACATCACTGACGGGATGGAGTGTCTGGCTCTAAAATAGACTTAGCAATGGTATTGATTAGCTTAGACGTAACCATATCCATGTATAGAAATCCCATACCATAGTTTTCTGCTTGTTTTAGCTTGTTACAGTAGAGTCCCATATAATAGTTTGTCAGTGACCTGCAAAAACGTCTATCTTAGCAAGAGAAACCGTCTTAAACCTAGTCTAATATTTCTAATTCTGAGAATGTTGTAAGCATATTTTTGACTAATTAATATAATATTACATAGTATTTGCTTGTTCTAAGTGATCTTATTAAGGACAATTGGTCAGCAGCCATAACACCTGCACAACATATTAGGCAAACTCACTGAAGATAAGCAGGTCTGGGTTTGATTAACTCTTGGATGGAAGACCTCCAAGGAATATTCATGTGGCAGCTTACTGGTTCCTTTGTTCTTTGTGGAATCCAAATGCCTAAGTGTAGTGACAGGGACATTGTCCTTGGTGAATGGATTCTCTGAGGTCAGAAAAAGACTTCTGGACATTTCCTCTGATATCCCCTTGATGTTTTGGCTACATTTTCAGCATCTTCATCTTTAAACTTTAGTATTGTCTCACCTCTCTGTCTAATATCTAATCTGATGAGAGCTCTGGTGTGGCTTGGACATCCAGGTAGATGCTGGTGGTGACTGAGGTGACTGACTATCTCAAATGTCAAAGTGTTTTGAGTGTCTAGAAAAGCATTACAGAAATGTATTTACTGTGTAAATGCAGTAAGATAAATGCACGTAATTACTTAAAATAAGTAAGAAAGGTCTAGTTATGCTTTACAATAAGCTTACAACATTACGAAAATGTGAAATATTAGATAGACTACATTTAAGATGATTTCCTTTTTGATAAAATAATTTTAACGGTGCTGACTGGATGAAATCAGTTATAACAATACCTGATTTTATTCCAAAGTCATTCGAAGGCTTTTGATCCCTGGAGGGCCAAGAACTCAGTTGACGAGGATAACATATGTCAGATCTGAAGGTAAGACAACAGAATTGAACTTTTGTTTTGTTTGGCAGCATCCTGAAGCCTTTTGGTGATAATAGAAAGCACATTTGGTTTCAATAGGACAGTGATTGGCTGTGATTGTCATTCTTTTGCTTTGAATACCATGTAGGCCTTCAGGTTAATGGAAGACAATGGAAAAACTGTGGAAAAATTGCCTTTTAAACATTGCTACATTGTTCATCTTCTCCTTTTCTTTTCATCTGTCTCATCTCTGCTTGCATGCTCTGGCTTTGTTTGTCTCTGTAGGTGAGCAAATGCAGGAATATTGTGTTTGCCCATGGCTGTACGATCAGAAATAACTACTTTGCATTTTCAGCCACTGATTTTTGAGCTGCCCGGCTTCCTAAAGATGGGAAACTGTTTGTGAAACATTGTTCGGTCCCTTCGCCAATCTAGGGAGTAATTGAGCATTTATATTTCATTAGTTGCTCTTGCCCCCCATCCCACCGCTCAGTGGACTGCACCACAGCAGGTCCCCACATCACCAACATCTTTAAAACATCATATCAATTATTCATAGCCCCCAAGCACCAAAACACTAAAGAAGTGGAAATGGTGGCTTACTAAATAACTCAGCTTTCAGCTAAAAGCCCAGTTAATTAGCTTTTGAACTTACTGGATTCATTAAAAGTCATAATTGCATGCAATATTGTGACTATTGTTCTAATCACAATTGATATAATGTATGATGGCATCACAAAACATGTTAATTAGTGTAAAAAATAACGCATGCTACATTTTTTTTATTTTATATAAAATATCTGCATGCTCAAATCTTTTTTATACAGCAAATACATTAAATAAATTTAAAAAGGGCAATATTTTATATATACATATATTTATAAATGAGCAATTATATACAAAATAAAATAAAACAATTAGTTTTATGATGTGTAATATCAAGTGAAAAACTAAGTACACCCTCTTTGAACTATATGGTTTTATTTATCAGGATAAAAAACATCTGGTCCTAAGAAGGCCTTAAAATTAGGCAAATGCAAGCTCAGATGAACAACAACACATGACAAATTACACAGTGTCATTATTTATATAACAAGAACTAGGCCGCAGAATGCAGTGTGTGGAAAATTTAGTACACCTTTCGGCTTCTAGAGGAATTAAAAGGATAAGTAGCAGCCAGGTGCTGCTGCATAATCAAATGTCCCTGATTTATTGACCATCAATCAGTGTGACCACATCTACAAAAGGTGTTTGATCACTTTGCTGGTCTGGAGCATTCAGGTGTGTGTTAACACAATGTGGTGTAGGAAAGACATCGGGAATTGTCTTAGAGAAGCAATTATTCCTAACAATCAATCTGGGAAGGTTTTAAAGCCAGTTCCAAACAATCTGAAGTCCATCATTTCAGAGTGAGAAAGACTATTCACAGTTGCCAATCTTCCAGGAGTGGATGTCCCAGCAAATTCCCTTTTAAGTCAGACCATGCAATGCTCAGAGAAATGGCAAAAAACCCAAGAGACTCTACATTTCAAACTCTACAGGCGTCAGCATATTAAATGCTCAAGTTCATGACAGTGTAATTAGAAAAATGACTTGTTTGGAAGGGTTGACAGGAGAAAAACCCTTCTTTTCAAAAAGAACATGGCAGCACAGCTTATGTTTGCAAAGTTGTATCTGAACAAACAACAAGACTTCTGGAACAATGTTGTTTAGACGGACAGGACCAAAGTGGAGATGTTTGACCATATTACACAACATCAAGTTTGATGAAACCAAACACAGCATATCATCATCAACACCTCATACCAACTGCCAAGTATGGTGGCGGAGGGGTGATGTCTTGGGCTTGTTTTTCAGCCACAGGGACATGGTACCTTGCAGTCATTGAGTCAACCAAGAAGTCACCAACTATTTTATCAATAAATAATGACAACCTAATCTATCTAAAGACAATCTAGCTAAATGTAAGACCTGCTAAGAGGTTAAATTATAAATAAAACACTAATTACAAACAGTACAAACTTATAACTGAACTTTTTTATAAACAGTAAAATAAATGTAAAAGTCTGAGGTCAGGACAGAGTGAATGAAGTCAGTACAACCGCAGATACATCCATTCTAACACAAGTTGCTACAATTATGTTATCTAACTAATGGTACTGAAGTCATAACCTTCAGGCATCCCAGTTTAGAATTATGATGAATACTGGACTTTAATACAGTTACTTAGGATCTACAACCATGTTCAGCTATGTAATTTTTGAAAAAATCTGTGAAGTTACCCAACATAAACATATTCAGAATCACTTTTACAGTCAGTTTGGTTTTATGTTTTGTTTAAAAAAAATGACTCCAAACTTTTGAATGGTAGTGTAATAGCAGTATTGCTGCAGTGTGGAATATGGAAATTAGATTAGGGGTAAATAAATGTGAAAGTCAGCAGTAAGGCTGCCTTTAATGCTTTAGTCTTACAGTGATATTCCTGACATTCCAGCCCATGGCCTTTTCCTCTGTGTCCCTGCGGCCTCGCCCTTTTCCTGCACTAACACCTCTCTCCTCTCTCCTCTGGCAGACTGTGAGTGCTATGGTCACTCAAACCGCTGCAGCTATATTGACTTTATCAACATTGTGACTTGTGTGAGCTGCAAGCACAACACTAGAGGGCAGAACTGTCAGCACTGCCGCCTCGGATACTTCCGGAACTCTTCTGCTGAGCTGGACGATGAAAATGTTTGCATAGGTCAGTCAGAAACACCTCCTTCTGCTTTCCCTCACTCACTCAGTCCTCCCTGCTCTACCTGAACTGCAACTGTAATATTTATCCAGGTAAAAGTGCTCTATATATATTCAAATAAATATAAACGTAATCCCAATTCTATGGGAAAAAAAATATTGCCACAACTTATTAACTTGTGGGAACAAGATCTTATTGCATGGCTACACCTTAATAAGGTGTGCAAATTAAATTGCCGAGTCGTGGCCATGACATACTAATGTGTGGGAATGAGATCACATTTACTATTTCATGAAATACAAACTCATTCCCACATGTTACTAAGTCATGGCCACAACTTAACTATTTCATTCCCATGACTTATTAAGTTGTGACCACGCATTAGGATCTAATTTCTGTGAATTGATAAGTAGTGGCTATGCATTATTTTTATTTTTACGGCATGTCAACAGCTGGGCTCCATATTATTCCTTCATTCCCCTTTTACTTAAACATGGCAAACCTTTCAATCTGGAGAATGTGAAAGGTTCTGCATCAGTGAAGCTCCAGATTACTAATATCATTCTGTCTTTTCCCTCTTTGACCCCATTGGCCACATTTCCCAGCCCATCACTACACTTGAGTGAAGCTCCTTAAGGACTGATTCCAGCTTGGAATAAAAATGATAAGATTTAGGGCTTTCTATGAAAATAAATTACAGATACTGATTTCCTAGAAGACATGAAAAGTGAATAACTTTCAAAGCACTTAATCATAAAAGTGAGCAGAATTGTGAAAAGTCTATAAAAACTAGCCTGTTTTTAAAAATGAGCCTGTACTGCACAGAGAACTGCTGCTGTAGTGCATGTGAAACTGTCAAAGATATTGAATAACACATTGATAGAGTGACCTCTGCTGGACAGAATCAACTCACACAGCACAGCCAATTCAAATCAACCAGCCTGTATCGATAGTACAGCCTCTGTGCTTGACCACTCTGACCAATAAAGGCACAAAACACAGAGAAACATATTGAAATCCCCCTAAATAAAAAAGTAAATATGTCAAAGGAATGCTAATAGAAAACTAACTCACTCAGCTTTGATTACGGAAACATTATTCAATGAATGTTCATTGTTCCTGAATTTAGATATCAAGTATTTCTTAATAATGTCATTATTTCATCATAGTGTGGCTCATATGGGCAGTTTGTGTGATAAAAGCTTACATTAGTCTTGAACCTTATTGCAAAACTGAATATCAAAAACCAAGCATGACTTAAAATGAGCTTTTACTCAAATTAATTAAGGCCACATAATATATCCTGGTCTAGGGTCAAGCTGTAGTAGACACTTGGTTCTCTCCACCAACCTGCTTTCAGAACAAACACCATAAATCATTTTAAATCCTTATTTCAATTTAAAAGCTTATTTCTGTTTTCTTAAAATGCTCAGTAGTGAGAGGATACACTGGTATACTGAGGGGATAGTAGAGGTTCAGGAATGAACATGTGCCAAATAATAAACAAAATAACTAGGAGAACTAAAATTAACCACACCTGAAAATATAGAAAAAGATGCACCAAAGTTACCCAACTTTCTGCTGAAAACCAGAGGGGCTTTTTTTAGGATTTTTTAGCTGGATCATTTGCAAAAGATGCTGAGAAAAAAACAGCCATGGCCTGGTGTTTAAGGTTCTGGTCTTGTGACCAGAAGGTCGCCGGTTCGATCCCCGAACAGCTCATGAGCAAGCCTTTGAGCAAGTCACCTAACCTCCAGCTGCTCCCCAGGTACCGTGGATAGGGCTGCCCACCACTTTGGGCACATGTTCACAGCCTAGTGTGTTCACCAGTGTGTGTGTTTGACTTCACAGATGGGTTAAATGCAGAGGTCAAATTACATTGGTTTTACATTTTAAAAAATTCTTTTTTTTTTTTTTACAAATTACATACTAATTTTGTTTTCTGGCTAACAAATAAATCCAAAGCAAAGTTTTTAAGTTAGTCGGACAGCTAAGCATTAAGGATGCTGCTCATTGGACAGGCTTGATACATTGTCACTGGCAGCCAAAGTGCTAGGAGGAAAGCACAGGATCCCCAGCACTGATGGATCAGCTGGCAGACACCTGAGCCAGCAGACATTACGTATTTTGTAGAGATGGAAATATCTACCCACCCAGAGAGATCACAGCTCTCTCAGGGCTCCAACTGCTGATGGCAAACAGCATGATGATGATTCAAACTCGCGATGCTCTGATCATAGTGTCAGCGCCTTATTCCACTGAGCCACTCGTTAGAGAAAAGGATGTCAAAAACAAGTGATGATTTCCTGCTATGTTGTCCACATCTTTCACTATTTTATCAAGGCATAGTGAAACATCCCTTCATGTTACATTGACATGTTTGCTTATAACATGGAGAGAACCTTTATAAAATGTGAGTCACATTTCTGGGAATGTCTCGCTAACAGGGTACATTCATATAAAGAGGCTTTTTAATAAACTCCTAATAAATTTGAATAAATGACTCCAGGAACACAGAAAATGTGAACTTTTGCACAGCTTCCCTCAGCTGCACTGTGCTGTACATTAGTTAAAACTAAGTAGGGCTGCTGACACACCTGCTGAAATTCATCTGCTGATCAAGAGGGAATAAACTCAGGTGTTCCAGAACCTGCATGTGGGCTAAAGGACATTGTTTAAGGTTTATTTGTGTCCTGTAAAACTTTGAGCATCTCAGCTTAAATGGTGAACTGACTCAGGACAATACACAGTCATAACAGAATATTATGACCACCCCCGGTTTGGAGTGAGCTCCACAGATGCCACGTGACAGGGTTTAAGCAAGCACACCAGTCAGTTGTAGCAGAGTGTAAAACTATTGGCAAAATACGGGATTTGACTGATGATAATATGGGTACTAGGGGAAGGGCGGTAGCATCTTGGAAACTGTGAACTTTGTGGGACGTTCTAAACCCGCCGTAGTGAAGATGTACTGAGGGCTTCACTGAGGTGTGCACTGAGTGCCTTCCAACAGTATTACAGTGGTGCCCAATAGGCCACTGATGCCAGAGGGGAACAATGACTCTGCCGAGTGGTACAGAGCAATCAACATGCCATAGTTCACCTCTATAATGAACACAAGAGCAAAGAGGAAAGTGTCAGAGATCATAATATAATATTTTGATATGACTGTGTACATATAGAGTAGAAAAGGGAGCTCAGTATACACTTTAGTGTGAAACAAGCAGCTGATATTAAAGTGAAATGAACTTGAGAGGTAATATCTTACTTTTTCAGAGTGTAACTGTAATCAGCTGGGCTCCCTGCATGCTCGCTGCAATGAGACCGGCTTCTGTCAGTGTCGGGAAGGCACCGCGGGTCAGAAGTGTGAGGACTGCCTACCTGGATATAACTGGAAACAAGGCTGTGTCCGTAAGTCATCAAGCAATGCACAGATTAGTCTTAGACAGTTTAAAAAAATGTCTACTTAACTCATTGAGAGCATTTTCATGTGAGATCATATATTGTAGGAAAACGTTTTTCCAGTGGTGGTTAGAGGTGGGTAATCCAGGTCCAGAAAGTAAAAATCCACCCCAGGATTTTGTTTCAACTGCCTTGTTGGTTCTACTGCAGATATGCTTGCAGCATTGAAGTTGGTGCAATATCCTGGGATGGATTTTTACTTTCTGGATCTGGATTACCCACCTCTAGTGGTGACAGGATACATAGCTTGAGAAAAGGTGGTACCATCTTGTTTAATTTGGGTGCCAAAGGTCACAGTGTGAAGGAAGTAGCTGAATTTGCAGGTGTACTGAAGTGTACGGTCATACGTGTCTACCAGCTGTGGCAAAAGTTTATACAGGAAATTCTCCTCAGAATTCTGGTTGACAGCACACAAGGCTGAAGGCCTCTTGCCACTTTGCTCCATATGGCCATTAGAGGTGTTGAAATTAATCATATAATCGATGTATCGAGATGCGGACGTGGGCAGTTCAGCATCGATGCAGTTACAGACCATAATCGATTATAACGTGATGTCATGAATTTGCTGTAACTTGGGTGGGTGAGTAACACAATTTCAATCCTCTGTATGTCCTGTACATATGCAGAATTGACAATAAAGCTACTATCTATCTCTATCTATCTATCTATCTATCTATCTATCTATCTATCTATCTATCTATCTATCTATCTATCTATCACATACGTAATAGAAAAAATGGCGGAGATAGGTCGCGAGGTTGATATAAAAAACGTACCAAATGTTTTACAAGCCAAAATATGGACACATTTTGGATTCTATGAGCTGACTGGGAAGTGCGAACTGGACAAGTCCCATATGGTGTACAAAGCCTACCCACCAAATGAAATAAAAATGATGTGCCGCATCATGATGTATCCTGATATCGAATCGTTGACAATTACAATCAAATGGAATGGTGAGATCAGTGAAGGTTCACCCCTCTAAATTGGCCGTGGTATGCAGTTCCCTGCAGAATGTTATTTCAGAAATTGTTTGTGAAGACTCTGCATTGAACTTTAGAAGCAGTTCTTTCCTGGAAGTGAAGTGATTTTCATTCACAAACCATGAAACTCGCTTTCCGTCCCTGTTCAGTAGTCTCATCTGTCAGCCATTATTCTGAGGAGAATTTCCTGTACATTGGGATTCCTGCCGCTGCTGGTAGACAAACATCTTAACTACAGAAAGACACAACTTCAGTAATCTATTTCTGCCAGTAACTGTGTCCCTCTCCTCCTGTTCTGCAGCGAACATTTGCGATGACGAGCTGTTGCTGTGCGAGAACGGTGGCACGTGCTTTCAGAACCAGAAGTGCATTTGCCCACCTGACTATAAGGGTGTGCTATGTGAGCAGCCTCGCTGCGACGGAGAAAAAGGCTGCAACGGCGCCTCGGCCTGCTACCTCAGCCTCATAACCACGCTGCTGTGCCTCCTCACCAGCAACCTGCTCAGAGCCAGCGCCTAGAGCCAGCCTCAGCAAGCACACAAACCACTCTGAACCACATGGACAGAGGAGTGGAGGGTGGGAGCCCTTTACTGCACTGAGCGGCCCTCACCCTGCTCAAGCGTCCCAGGATGAACCCATTGTGTTTTCTATTGCAGCGGGCAGTTTGGGGTCCTGGGCACCTTCACACTGATGAGAAGCTGCTTGCTTGACTCCTTTTAATCACAGATCGCCTGGGCAGACTGAACTATAAGCCAAAAAAAAGAGAAAGAAAGCGTCAAAGTAAACAAAGAACCTACAGAAAAACAAAATGAATTAAAGAATGAAAAAGACGCATATATAATTTTTTCTTGGTTACTCTTGTAGTACTCAGTTGACACTTGCTGACATTCAGGCGCTGCACTTAGCCAGCTTGTTTTCTTCTGAACGGTGGCGAATATCACTGAGGCCACCTCATGCCAAGGTTCTTTTCTCACTGACTCCTCCTTCTTACTGTTCTTACTTTGCTGCGTTCTCTATCCTCAGTCAACATGAAAAGACAAATCTGATGCTAAAGGTGTCAAGTGACCGTACTGCTAAAAGGATGAATGTCTATGTAGTTTGTGTTTCAGATTGTGTTTATGTGAGGATTCCAGAAAGAGGTGAGTATATATATATATATATTATGCCCAAATTGCAAATATAAAAAAAGAAATCTATATCTGTCTATCTGAAAGTCTATCTGAAAGAAAAAGGTATAAAAGATTGTAAATGAACATTATTTGAATATTTTTTGTAGGAATTGTTATTTTTGTTGTAAGTAAATGTTACAAAGTTATAAAGAACAACGAGCCTTTTATTGCAGTGCATACTGTAATAATCACTTTTGGGGAAAAAAAAATTTATTTCACAATATGTCTGATGCTATGGAATATTCCTCCACTTATAACGATACGGCATATAATAGACAATAAAAGCTAAACGGTTCATCAAGGTATGCAGCTTTAGCTCTGTTTAAGCCCCATACACGGATGCCAGCATGCATAGATCATGTAGATATGGTCCTTTTGATGACCGTTCAAGGGCCTTATTCAATCCAACCATCATTATGATTGACAAAAGCAGCCTCGGAGCTCTGAACAGTCAATTAAAAAGAAAAGCACATAAGCAAGCACATTATCAAACAACTTTATCATGCAGATAAGATCAGATCCAACAGATGCTTGGTTGAATAAATCCCTGATATTGCCATGCTAATGCCTTGACATTAGAAACAGGACGTGATGCAGCATTCATTCCTGTCATTGTGAGTCTGTCACTATAGCAGAAGTTGGACTACAGTGATATCACAGTGTGTAAGTGACACATGCACTGAGTAGAGCTGCTGTTCTGACCAGCAGTAGTGTATGAACTGTTGTTCGAGTGCTGATGGAGGGAGTTTGTCATGTTTCACGCCTTACGAGCTTTGCTTTTGGGCTTTCCTGATCATGATGGGGGGAAAAAAAACTAGCTGACTCAAATTGTACTGTCAGCATTCCAAAGAATAAAATCTGACAATCAGAAAGCACACATGGAAAGTGGTGAATGCTTTTTCTTTAAACAATAACTGTGTTTTTGTTCTAAGGAGCATAACATATGAGCAGGTATCAGTCATGTTGAAGCACTCTAGGTTTGCTAGTCATTACTGTATATTGCACTGTATGGAAAATTCTTTTTAGACTCAATACCAGACAATGGTGTAGAAACTTCTCAGAATAAAAAAAGCTGATTGGGGATCAGTTTATAACATTTACATAGCACTGAATTCAACTATACAGACTGGTCAAAGCTGATCTCGGATCATTTTTCTTATTTTAAGATGCTTGATCAGTTTGTGTGTTCTACTGTATGTATTTAGGCTAACTGCAGTTAAAGTGCTGATAATTCCAGGTAGGCTTGGGCGGTATAAAGGTATTTTGTTATACCGCGGAATTTAAATATGGTGACAGTATCTAAAAATTATGACGGCATTAGTCACATGAGGTAATGCGGCAAATTTCAAAAAGAAGTCTATTAAAACTGGGACTTAAACGTGCTTCACACGTCAGCAAAACAGCACCAGTTTCACAGAAACACACACACTTGATACTTTTATTTAAAAATTAATTGATTAATTAATTCAAAATTAATTCAAAATTAATTAAGTAATTGTTTATTTCGGTCTCTAGTAAGGTTATTCTGTCTTATTTATACAACCGGCCCTCCGTCTGCTTCTCTCACAGACAGCGCCTGTGTGTGTGTGTGTGTGTGTGTGTGTGTGTGTGTGTGTATGTGTGTGTGTGTGTGTGTGTGTATGTGTGTGTGTGTGTGTGTGTGTGTGGTGTGAGCAGCAGCCGCCGCTGCCGATAATACCCAACCCTAATTCCAGGTGGATTTTTAAATAGGAAGGTTAACACCACTAGTTTATATAATTGACTAGTGACAGACACATGGCTGTTAAAATAGCAAACAAATTCCTACTTTTATCGTTCATGATACTAAAAGTAAAAACCCATTTCCAAAAAAGTTGGAACACTTTCTAACAATGCAATAAACACTGAAATCTGTCATTTGTTCATTCACTTGAAATTTTATTCAACAGACAAAAGGACAAAGAAAATATTTTGTTAAATATAAATAAATGTAGAAATTGATGCCACACAAAAAAGTTGTGATGAAGACCAAATAAGAATGAAAAGTAGTATTATTCTGGAAGGTTCCATAGTTAGCAGTTTAAATGTTAACAGGTGAGGTCATCAAGATTAAGTATAAAAAGAGCACCAACCAAAGACTTAGTCTTTGCCAGCAAGGCTTGGGCCTGGTTAACCACTTTATGACAAATTAGTGAAAGAACTGTCAGTTAGATCAAAGACAATGTTTCTCTATTTATGATTTACAAGAACTTACACCTTTCCCCATCTGCACTTTATAACATTGTGAAAAGATTCAGGTAGTCAGAGGAAATCTCAGTGCGTAAATGCCAAGGGAGGAAACTGCTGCTGAATTTGTCTGACCATCAAACCCTCAGTCAGTATTGTTTGAGAAACTGTGATGCTACTATGATGGACATAGACACATGGCTGATGAGTACTTTGGAAAATCATTGTCACTTGATCCACTGCTGCTTCAAGAAATCTAACAACAAACTATTATGCAAAGAGGAAAAATATATAAATTTTACACAGAAATGCCAGTGAGATCTCTGGGCCCAAAGTCATCTGAGGTGGACCTAAAGACAGTGGAAACATGCTCTGTGCTCTGATGAGTCCATGTTTCAGCTAATTATTCTTTTTCTTTTCTTTTCTTTTTTTTGGGGTGGGGGGTGCAGGGTGTATATTGGGTTCTATGTGCCAAAGATGTAAAATACCATCTAGACTGTTACCAATCAAAAGTACAAAAAACAAACCTACATCTCTGATGGCATGGATGGGTATCAGTGCCTACGGCACAGGTAATCTGCATATATGTGAAGGTGCCATTAATGTGGAGGCCATCAAACCAAAGTCTTTTTCCAGGATCTCAGCAGGACAATGTCAGTCCTTATTCTGTACGAGTTTCAACAATGTGGCTTCATAGACATAGAGTGTGTGCTTGACTGGCCTCCCTGCAGTCCAGATCTGTCTTCTGGTGAAAATGGAACATCATGAAAAGGAGAATCAGACAGCGGCAACCAGGGACTGTTGAGCAGCTCAAGTTTTGTATACAGCATGAATGAAGAAAAATCAACTTGCAGTACTGCAACAATTAGTATCTTCAATTCTCAGATGATTAAAAAGTTTCATTAAAAGAAAAGATGTGACCCAGTGATAAACATGCCTCTCTTAGCTTTTTGTGTTACAGGCATTAATTTCAACATGTACAGCATGACCCTTAAGCTCCAGTTACCTTACCTTAGTTCACGTTTCCAGCAGAAAGCAGATGTGCATCTTTTCTGAACTTAAACTTTTAAACAGTGAAATAAAAGTGGAAGTCTGGAGTGGAGTACTGCACATTTTAGTGCAAAATCTCTATTTTTATTTATTTGTTGTTGTTTTTATGGGGGGGCTAAAATGTACAATATTGTGTCATAACTTTTGCAAAGAAAACATTTTACATTTTATTTAATAAAAAATAAAATTGAATTTTATTAAAATAATATAATTTTCTAAAAAAAAATAATTGAATAAGTAAAAAGTAACCATGTTTTAAGATTAATACTTTAGCATAAATAATTTTAATGTCATTAAAATCCTGAGATCTGTTACAGGACTGTTGATTAATGTAAGTTCACTGATTGTGCTTTTAAATGTGAAGCAGAATAACTGTATGACGACAGATCCAGATCTGCTGAGTGTATAGAAAGCAACGAGCCACCTGGAGAGAGGGAGAGGGAGAGGGAGAGGGAGAGGGAGAGCAACGAAAGATATGTGAGTCGTCT